>BLBF01000053.1:16572275-16609246 GCA_015471245.1 Laticauda colubrina
TACAGGCTATCCAGGGCAAGGCGGGTGGTGGAGAACGCCTTTGGCATCCTGGCCAACAGGTTCCAGGTAGTTCTCACCACCATGCAGCATCTCCCAGAGACCATGAGGAGGATCGTGGAAGCTTGCTGCATCCTGCACAATCTCATGCGCACCCGCTACCCAGTGTTGCAGAACAGGCTCGTGGACCTCCAACAAGGCAATGGGGAGATGGAGCCTGGTGAATGGAGGCAAGGGCGAAACCTGATAGACACTGTGCATGTACAAGGCCCCAACAGAGCTTCACGTGAAGGGAAGAAGCAGCGCAACCTCCTGAAAAACTGGTGCAACTCCCCAGCTGGAGCAGTGGAGTGGCAAGACAGGATGATAGATGATTAATGGATGCTTCCTTCAGCCTGTCTCGTCACACTGATGAGATTGGGCCATGTATGTTGAGTGGCCCCACAATGAACAGGGCATTTAATAAAGAGTTGTGTTTATGTTGAAATGTGTGGATCAATGATTACATTGTTATTGATAATAAAGGGCTGTAGGTGTGGCAGCTGGGAGGGTGGACCATACAATCCCACTATTCTTGCACTGGAGGTTTATCTATCCCACAGCTATCCTTACTTATCCCACAGGTATCCCTGCCCATCCAACTGCTATTACCCATCCCAAAGGTATCCCTGCCCATCCCATAGCTATTACCCATCCCAAAGGTATCCCTGCCCATCCCACTGCTATCTTAACCCATCCCACAAGCATGCAAAGGCTTAAACCATTTCTAAAAGTTTCTACCAAGACTTTATTTACTAAAAGAAATGAAGAATGTGTGTGAAGCAAAGATAATCTTTATTAATAACAAACTGTAAAAGAAAATGACCCAAGTGTCCCAAGCAAAGATAAAGTCATCAGGTAGCAACCCAGTCTCTGGCACTCTTCTCAGTCACTCTGAGGCGTGCCCATAGTCTCAGGGGTGAAGGGTCCAGGTGCTGTGGAGGTGGCTGCTGCTGGAGTGCTGGTCTGAGGCGCCATTGGGGTGCCTGGCCCCGAGACGACAACAGTGGATGGTGTGTGGAGGAAGCTCTCAGAGAGCTGTCTCAGTCCTGTGATATTGAGAGCCCCTTCCTCCAGGACATGGGGTGTCAGTCCCAAGACCGATGATAGATGTTCTGAGGCCGGGCTTGGCTGTGGTGTGGAGGAAGGAGGAGTGTAGTGGGGATGTCTGGTCTGCAGGTGATTGAGGTGAGGCATGGGTGGCATCTGTGGCATGTGTGGCATCTGTGACATCAGTGGCATTGGTGGCGTCGGTGGCATCAGTGGCATCAGTGGCATCAGTGGCACCGGTGGCGTTCGATGTTCCTGTGCCTGGACTGGGAAGGGCTGCCTGTGCTGCTGGAGCTCCTGGTAGCCGTAGCCTTGGTAGGTGAGGGCCTGTGGAAAGCCTTGGAAGGCCAGTGACATCACCTGGGGTGGAGGAGCAGACCTGGACTGGGTGGGAGCAGGTTCAGCTGGGTCTGGAGGGTTGTGAAGAAGACCGGTGATCCTGTCCTTGATCACCTGGTACTGTGATTCGGACATGTCCAGGAGGGTCTGGTTGATGTAGGTGAGGAAGGGCTTGCGGTTTGAGGATGGTATGAGATCTGAGAGAGGAGATCTACGCTGCTTTTGATGGTGTCCCTGATCTCCAGCAGGACAGTGTGGCTCTGCCTCTCCGGTCTGGCTCTCTGCTTGCTTTCTGTGGAGGTGGAGCTGGGGGTGGATGTGGGTTGGTCTCTGGTGAAAGTGCCCTCTCCTTGCTCCCACTGCGTCAGGGGGTCCTCCACACTCTCCGCCATGGGAGTGCAGCTGTCGGGGGGGTCTCTGTTGTGGCACGCTCCACAGATACCTGCCTGGACACAGGAGCTGACTCTTGGCCAGAAGAGGACTGGCTCTCTGTGGGCTGCCTGAGAGAGAGAGTTGTGAGAGGGGCTGCTCCTCAGTGGCAGATCTCACCCTCCAATAAGCTGCACTTGGCCATCACGTAGGTCTCTCGGTCCATCAGCTTGACCGTGGCCTGGCCAGATTTCTTGAGGTGCAGCTTCCTGTACCAGGTGTGCATGTGCTTCCACCAGCTGAGGAGCACCTCCGAAGTGTAGCCCATGCTCTCCGCCTTCTCTCTCCAAGCAGCCTGCTTCCTTTTGGTGTCTCGATAGAGCCTGTGTCCCTTCTGCCATAGATACTCGTTCTCCCTCAGTCATTCCAGCACGTCATCCTCATGTTCCTCTTCGATGGAGTATTGCATCAGTATGGAGTACATCAGTATGCTTCGATGGAGTATTGAAGCAGTACCAGCAGCACCAGCAGCACCAGCAGCACCAGCAGCACCAGCAGGACCAGGATCATCATCAGCAGAGTAAGCACCAGCAGCACCAGCAGGACCAGCAGGACCAGGAGCACCAGCAGGACTAGGAGCACCAGCAGGACCAGGAGCAGTGCCAGCAGAGTAAGCACCAGCAGAAGCACCAGCACCAGGAGCAGTGCCAGCAGAGTAAGCCCCAGCACCAGGAGCAGCGCCAGCAGAGTAAGCACCAGCAGAAGCCCCAGCACCAGGAGCAGTGCCAGCAGAAGCTCCAGCACCAGAAGAGTCAGCCTGAGTTGCAGAAGCCCCAGTAGAAGCAGAGTCAGCACCAGGGGGTGGGATGGTGGCCCTGTCCTTCTTGCCAGGGCTGGCAGCAGATGGCAGAGGCTTCCTCTTCTTCCCCATGGTTGTTGGCTGGAGCTGGGTCTGGCAGCAGGTCTTTCCTCTGAATGTTGACCTGCTTGCGAGCTGCCTCCTTTTATATCCACGCGGCTGATGCAATGCATCCTCCCCGCATGCACAGTGAACGCTTTGCATCCGCTTGGCATCTGCTAGGCATCCGCTCTGCATCCGCTTCATCCGCTCGGCATCCGCTCGGCATCCGTTCCTTCTGCTGTGTGTCCTCTTTGCTGTGCTCCCCCGGAAGCCCTGCTGATGTGCCATCCGCTTCCATCTGCTTCCATCTGCTAGGCTTCCGTGGAGCATCCGCTTTACATCCTGGCTACATCCTCCCCCGTCCGTTCCTTTCCGTTGTTGTCCGCTCTGCTTATGCAAATTCGGGGCACTTTTGAGAGCGGATAACAACGGATGGAACATTTTCTCGTCCTCTGTGTCCTTTTTACATCCGTTTTGCATCCGTCGGCCTAAGTGACAGGCCCTTTAGATAAGAATTCTGAATTACAAAGTTTACAATTAATTTTCAATTATTCAGCTTCTAATGAGAAATGATTTCAAGAGGTTAACAGTAGGAGAGTGATTCATTTCCAATTTTTAATACATTTCAATCAGCAGTTACTTAATTAGATTCAAACGGATGTCTAATTGTGGGTGCTTAAAAAATTGATGTATTTCATCAACATATTTTAAATGATCTTTTGATAGAATATTTGCTATTATGAATGTACATCTGATTTCTTTATTTCCTTTTTCTTTTGTTTTTCTTCATCTCCAAGGGAAAAAGAGAAAGCCTTGAGTAACATAGAACATGACTTCTCAGGACAAAGATCCAGAGTTCCACGCTTCACTGGAGGTGGTTTCCCACTAAGCAATCCGCCTCCCAAAATTGTGGCATAACTATCGCATCAAGACATAATGTCACATGTTGTGGCATCCCCTACAATATATTGCTTTTTCATATATTATTGGTTTCCAAAAAGATCTCTGTGTTCGTTTTATACAACTCTGGCACAGCAAGGTCATGTGAATTGGAGTCTACCCATAAGAATTCTACATCTTATGTATTGATATCAATGAAGTATGCCTTTTTAAAAAACAAAAATAAGAGCAACATAATCTTTTATTGCATTTTTAAAAATGCTTGATTTGGAAGTTAGTTCTCTTGGAGTCAATTTTGCAAAAATTGATTGCAAAAAATATGCTGAGGATTGGATGTAATCCATGCAGTTGTTTTAAAGCTTTACTGTTTCTGACTACCTCTTCTTGAATTTACATCCTAAAATCCCAGGAAAAATATTTACATTATTAATATCTTAAGAAAATATAAAAATTAAATTTTATAAATTTCATACAACAACATTAAGTTATAGCAATGTAGTCATGCGTAATATGCAATAACAAAATTTATTAAGTAGATAGGAACATGTGAGAAAGCTTAAAGAAAACTTTAAAACTTGCTTAGGCATGAAATGTATAGCTTTCTATTCCCAAACTTCTTTACTTATGAGATTTTATCATTCAGTAGCAAGTCATATGATGGAATCAGTATATGAGGTGCTGAAATGTGTGTTAAAATAAACTCTTTGAATGTGGCTTTGTGGTGAAATGTTTCTTCCTCCCTTAAGGCTGAAAATTAAATCCAAAGAAAAATTATGATAAATACTTTTTTTTCTTTTTTAAAAAACCAATCTTTTGGGAAGAATACAGAGTTAAATGTTAAAACTATTGTGAAGAATATTAACTGAATATATTAACTGAATGACTATAATCCAGTTGCTCTAATATCTGTAGTTATGAAAATCTTTTAAAGGCTTGTGCTGTCCCACCTGAAAACCATCACGGATATGCTGTTAGATCCCATGTAGTTTGCAAATACTGAGCAAATAGATTGACAGATGATGTTGTTAACATGGCTCTGCATTACATCCTATAACACTTTGAATCTCCAAATACCTATTCAAGGGTCCTCTTTGTAGACTTCAGCATTCAATATCATCATTCCAGACAATCTTCTAAGTAAATTAAACCAACTAGTGGTACCTGAACACCCTTGTAAGTGGATCATAAGCTTCCTAACAGAGAGGAAGCAGCAGGTGAAGCTAGGCGGAATTACATCCGATACATGTACAATCAACACAGGATCCCCCCAAGGCTGTGTGCTATCTCCACTTCTCCTTATATACTAATGGCTGCATCTCAAATGATCCATCTGTTAAAATACTGAAGTTTGCTGATGACACAACAGTGACTGGTCTCATTCGAGACAACGATGAATCTGCATACAGACAGGAAGTCATACAACTTGCCTCGTGGTGTAACCGGAGCAATCTGGAACTGAACATACTCAAAACCGTAGAAATGGTGGTAGACTTTAGAAGAAACCCTCCTATACTACCACCTCTTACAATACTAGACAACACAGTATCAACAGTATAGACCTTCAAATTTCTAGATTCTACTATATCACATGACCTAAAATGGACACCTATCATCAAAAACATCATCAAAAAAGCACAACAAAGAATGTTCTTTCTGTGCCAACTCAGAAAGTTCAAACTGCCCAAGGAACTGCTGATCCAGTTCTATAGAGGAATTATTGAGTCTATCATCTGCACCTCTATAACTGTCTGGTTTGGTTCTGCAACCCAACAGGACAGACACAGGTCATAGGATAATTAGGACTGCAGAAAAAAACAATTACTACCCACCTGCCTTCAGTTGAGGACCTGTATACTGCACAAGTCAAAAAGAGGGCTGTGAAAACATTTACAGACCCCTCACATCCTGGACATAAACTGTTTCATCTCCTTCCCTCAAAACAATGCTATAGAGCACTGCATACAGAACAACTAGATACAAGAACAGTTTTTTCCTGAAAGCCATCACTCTGCTAAACAACTATTTCCCTCAACACTGTTCAACTGTTTACCAAGTGTACACTACTATTACTGTTAATCTTCTCACCACTCCTTATCACCCATCCCCTTCCACTTGACTGTTTCCTCGTATGATTTGATTGTTGATTGTACCCTATGACTATCATTAAGTGTTGTACGTTATGATTCTTGATTCTTAATGAATGTACCTTTTCTTTATGTATCCTGGCAGTATTTATACCAAGACAAATTCCTTGTGTATCCAATCACACTTGGCCAAAAAAGTATTCTATTCTATTCTATTCTATTCTATTCTATTCTATTCTATTCTATTCTTTCTTTATTCATAGAAACAAATTACTTCAATATTAGACAGTAAATTAATTAGTAATCATTCAAAAACAATCATTATTAAACTTCCCAAATCATGTATCTTACTTCCTGAAGAGTATTACATAGCCTTGGGTATCTTAGGTTTTGATAAATATAATAGTAACAATCTCAATATATTTACTACTGCATCAGCAAAAGATGAACCATATAGTTCTTGTATCCTGTTTTGAGGGATTAGCAGCTTTAGAAGAAAATATTCTCAATGCATAATTTATAACTTAGATTTAGTCCCATTAACCTGAATTGAAAACATTGGGATTCAGCTTTCACTTTTGAAGTGTCTAAATTGTATTGGCTATGGAATGAAATTACCCAGCATGACACCCAAAATTTTGCCTGTAGATATTTCTGGAAGAAGTAAATTAATATTTTTCCTTACTAGTGGGGGACAAAGTAATAAACAAATTCATCAGCAATTTGTTGAGTTTGATCCAAAATGAAAAACTGTAAAAATAATATATGTATGTATGTATGTTATTTAGCTTTGTTCGGGTATTTTTCCACATCTTTATAGTTGTGCTTTTAAAGTTGTAGTGCCGTTTCGGCAGAATCTCATCTGCCAAAACAGACCAAGACTCCCAACCAATCAGGATGAAGAAAAAAAACATTCTAACAAAGCACGAGGCTAGCACCAAATTTAAAACAGAAACGGCTGCCAAAGCCTGACACACATGACTAAGCTGAATTCAATACACAAGCCTGATGATGGCAGAAGAGATTCTGCCAAAACGTTGCTACAACTTTAAAAGCATAACTATAAAGACGTGGGAAAATATCCAAACAAAGCTAAATACCATACATATAAATACCCATGAAAACATCAGAAAACATACACACACATAACTAAAATAGATAACCGTTTACATTGTCTAAGCAATTGTACAATAATAATGATCATATAAATGAAATAGCACATTTAGTGTATGTTGACATGTCCATCCTTTCTTTTTTGCTTTGATGATTAAGTGATCGTGAATTTAGTTCTTTTTCAATAAAATCTACTGTGAGAACTTTCACTTTTTAAAGTCATCATCTTATAAACTCAGAACTATCATTTTTCTTCATATTTTTATCATATTTGATTTACTTTAATGATATTAGCAAATTTGTAAAAAGTGCTCTAATTTGGAAGAATATATGAAGGTTTATGTTTGCATGATGACAAAATAATGTAAACTCTAACAATGACTCATAATTTAACTTGGCATACGTTTGTGTAGGCAAGATAAAATCTCATGCCATAGTAATATATTCTTAAAGTTCACAAAGATTCTTTATTGCTTACTCCAATATATTAATAGGAACACTGTGGCTTTTATCCCTCAACTTAACTTATATAAATTTTATTATTTTAAGTTTTAACATTTAAGAAAGGGGATGGGATATTTCGATAGAAATGGTACTTGGGTTTATCATTTAGTTATGGAATGGGTACTAAAACCTCCATATTTGATCTTATCCCATAAAGATTGAAGGAACACTTTAAAAAAATATATTTGCTTAACACTTGAGAATTACAGTTTTATTGTCACATAATCCATTTGAAAGCAGTTTATAAATCTACTTTTTCTTGTTGAATGGGTTATTTCCCTAATGTAGTCAATTAAAATATGAATGCAGATTTAAATTATAGTATGCAAATTATTGCCTAACTTCCTTAATTTTCCTTTGAAACTAGATTTCAAAACACTCTGGAAGAGTTCAACCAGCACATTTGCTACAGCAAACCTACTAGTTTCTTCAGATGGCAATTTGATATTTATCTAACTGTGTCATTTTGTCTCTCCCATGTTTGCTTTGAACTTAGTTTATATATTTTAAATGAGGTAAAATCACAATAGTGATTTTAGATATATGTGTATTGGTCATCATTTGGTCATCATTTGAAGAATTTTGTTCACCAGTTTTTCCTTCAGCAGCGGAGGTCTTATTTGTAGGATACTATTTAATTTGATTAATAGATTTGCGAAATGAAATGTTAGATTTGAGATTTTTTTTTCCTTTTAGGAATACACCACAAACTCTTAACAGCGAGTCCCTTGTGAATCCATTTCATTTAAATTAATCTGGCTTTTTGTATAAAGGAACAAAAAAACTGATTGAAGTGTAGAAGATATGCAAAGATGAAGTGAATGATGTTGGTGCATAGTTTTGTTTAGAATTCCTTTTCTTTTCTCTCCTGACCTTGATTTCTTAGGCTTACTACTTCATATTGTTTTGATGTGGCTTGCATAATGTTATTTACCTTAAAATTGGAATAACTTGGTGGGTATATAAGTGTGCTATATTCTTTTTTGTTTTTCTGTTCATAAACCTGAAAAAGAAATGAACTGCTTCCCGATTCTACAAACAAAAGGAAAGAAAAAAGACAAACCAGTAAGCCTTGACTTTTTGTAAATGTTTAAAAACATTAAATTTTCTTCAATAGCTCCAATCTCCAAAACTTTTTAGAGTCAACTTTTTCAGTTAGTGAAGTGCATTTTAGTCTGAACTGGCTTTCTGATTTTTAACTATCATTTATTTTAGAAGATCAAATTAGGCTGATTTTAGAGACTGAGGTTGACACCTTTTATCTTAAAGGACTGATGTTTTAAAACAACAGCAACAAAAATGAAGCAAGCAGTAATTAGTATTTAATAGAATAGCTTTTTTGTTTTTAAATTTTAATTTGAACTTGAAAAAAAAAATATCTGTGTGTGTCTTGAATTCTGCTGACTTCCCAGACAAGCTCTTGCAATTTCCTTGGCAAGATTTTTCAAAATAGTTTGCCATTACCTGCTTCCTACGGCTCAGAGAGAATGACTGGCCAAAGGTCACCCAGCTACTTTGTGCCTACAGTGTGACTAGAATTCACTAAACCCAAAGAAAACATTGCAAATAACCAAAAATTAACTATGGTATCATATAAAAACCAAATAGCAATACAATAGTATCACTACAATCATGTGAGAAGTAAGCTCACATTATATAGTTTTTATTTTTTAAATATCTGGATATATCAATAGTTTATCTTTAAACAGTTTATAAAAATAAAGGTAATGTAACTAAAAAAAACTTATGATAATGTGACTCTGCAATTATTTATTCAACAAAAAATTAACTTATATACAATTTCTTTCCTGAAATGTTTTAATCATTTGCATCTAATCTGGTGTAGTTGATTCTAATTTTAGGTGTTTGAATTACTGTATATGATGTACAATACTTAGTTTTTCTTCACATGGAATTTGTACTCATGTTTATTTATATTACACAAGGGACTACAAATGTAAATGGTACAGGGAATATATTATATCCCCTTTAGCTATCAGTATTGTTGAAATGAAAATTAAACATTCATAAATTGTAATATTTTGAAAATGTTAGAAATTTCAGTGAGAGTCTTCCTACTTTTTCATATGCCTATATATTACTATTTTATATAAAAAACTACAGTTTAGAAATAGATACCTAATTTATTTTACATATATAAAAACTGAAGAAAAAAAGAACTAAAATGCTATATATCATAATGCTTTCTGCAGAGAACAGTTGGTTTCTATAAATGGGACAATCAGGAGGAACTGTCCTGTTATTTTTTACCATTCCCTGCCAAGTAAGATGCAAAACAAACCAAATCCCCTAATTTGCTGTCTAAGTTTAGGATCCACAGTAAGAAAAAAAAAAAAAGGACCTTATTCAGTCCTTAAATTAATTCAGCTTCTAGACTATTTTTTTCAACCTCTAGTGTTCATTGTCCTACTCATCCCCATCACTTTATATTGTTTTGAAATAATAATTAAAATCGATGCAGAGATAAGATGAAGCAGATTTGAGAAACAGATACATATCAGAAATATACCAATCCTTACTAGATTAATTCCAGGGTTTCTAAGGTGAAATTGGTGCTATTATATGCTAAATAAAAGGAGAGATCAAGCTTAAGTAGACAAGGTAAAGTTGAAGGAATTCCATTAGCACATTATGTGTTCTTGTGTCGTTTAAAACCAAATGAAAAGTGATATCAATGTCTGGATCTCTTCTGCCTCAATCTGAAATGTCTGAGTGGCATAAGGTTTTCTCCATTCTATTGAGTATTTATTTATAAAAAGCTTTTATATTGCATGTATACAGCAGATTGTGTGCAACTATAAGCTGTTTTTAATCAACTGAAATAGGAAGAGATTGCACTCAAAAACTTAAGAATAACAAAGTACTAAAATGGAACCAGAGTGATAATTAGGTAAACAAGAGAGAGTTAGAAAGCAGCAAAATTTAAGCCTCAGCAACAAAACAGTGAGTCTTACATCCTGATTTGACTATGGATGGATAATGGAATGAGAAAAATGATATACCCACTCTAAAATAGATTAAAGACAATGCAGTATGGTACTCACAAGGACTTACAAACTGGTAGCTGTCAATCATATTTTTAGCAAGCCATGTTGGACTGTAACATATTAAAATCTTGCCATTATAATATTTTTTGTAATGCAATGTATATTAATAATGAAATTCGGTGCCCAGCAGATTCCCCATGGTATAGGCTTATGGGATTTAAATATAGAATCATAGGGCTGAAAGTTACTTTGGAGGTATTCTAGACCAACCCCCTACCCAAGGTAGGAATCCTTATTCTACCCCAGACAAATTGTTGTTCAATCTTTTCTTGAAAACCTCATTAGTGGAGTACCCATAATTCCAGGAGGCAAGCTATTGCATTGTCTAATTGTTCTCACTGTCAGGAAATTTCTCCTTGGTTAGATTTCCCTCTGACAAGCTTCCATCCATTGCTATTTGTCTTGCCCTCTGGTGTGTTAGAGAATAAACCAACCCATCTCTTTCCTGTGACAGGCCTTGAAATATTGGAAGATGGGTATCACCCTTTGTCTTCTCTTTGTGGGGAATTGGACACAATATTCCAAGTATTCCAAGTCTTACTAGTGCAGTATAGAGTGGTGCTATATTTAACTTGTTGCTTACATAAACACATTGCTGCTCTCTCTTCATTGATCTGGACGGACAAAATAATATAAGTGAAATGGAGTGACATGACAAGTGATACAAAACACAAAGACTGTTTCCACAGACAGATGGATTATAACTCCTCTGTAATTTTTCTTGTATCATGTTTTAAATGATATGTTCGGAAGCTCAGTTCAGAATGCGAATGATGTGAGAGCAATATTGTGCTGTTTTTTAAAAAGAACAATGTATAGTTCAGGAAATTTTCAAGCTTGAAGAAGATAAACCTCACAAAACCAATGACATTGGCTTTGAAAAAAAAAAAGACACAATTTTCAGGTGTAGAATGTCAGCGAGCTATAAAGTGCAAATATTGCACACAGAAGCCTATACACAAAGTGGTTATGTTGTAAACACATCTTTGAAATAATTACAAGGATTGATACACTTGCAGTTGGATCCTCATGCTTTGGTATTAAAGGCCCTGTCACACTGCCCAATGGATGCAAAACGTTAGTAAAAAGGACACAACGGATGAGAAAAATGTTCCATCCGTTGTTATCCGCTCTCAAAAGGGGCAAAAATTTGCATAACCAGAGTGGATAACACGGAAAGGAACGGACGCAGGGAAGATGCAGAGCGGATGGAAAGCGGATGCAGAATGGAAGCATAGCGGATGGAAGCGGATGGAAGCAGATGGCACATCTGCTAGACTTCCGGGGGGGCGTAGCAAAGCGGACGCGGAACGGATACAGCGGATGCAGAGTGGATGCACAGCGGATGAAGCGGATGCACAGCGGAAGCCTAGCGGATGCATAGTGGAAGCCTAGCGGATGCCGAGCGTTAATTGAGCATGCGGGGAGGATGCATTGCGTAAGCCCCGGGGATATAAAGGGAAGCAGCTCGGAAGCAGGTCACCATTCAGAGGAAAGACCTGATGCCGGACGGATTGACTGCCTTACCTGCTCTGCCTGCATGCCTGCCTGCAAGCTTTGCTGCCAGCCTTGCTGCCAGCCTTGCTGCCAGCCTTGCTGTTTGCCTGCCTGCCTGCCTTGCTGCCAGCCTCCCTGCCAGCCATGCTGTCTGCCTGCCTGCCAGCCTTGCTGCCAGCCTGCCTTCCAGCCTCCCTGCAAGCCAGTCTGCCTGCCAGCCTTCCTGCCAGCCTTCCTGCCAGCCTTGGTGCCTGCCTGCCTGCCAGCCTGCCTGCCAGCCTTGGTGCCTGCCTGCCTTGGTTCCTGCCTGCCTGCCAGCCTTGGTGCCTACCTGCCTTCAAGCCTTCCTGCCAGCCTTGCTGCCAGCCTCCCTGCCAGTCTTGCTGCCTGCCTGCCTGCCAGCCTTGCTGCCAGCCTTGCTGCCAGCCTTAGTGCCAGCCTTCCTTCCAGCCTTGGTGCCTGCCTGCCTGCCAGCCTTCCTGCCAGCCTTGGTGCCTGCCTGCCTGCAAGCCTTGGTTCCTGCCTGCCTGCCAGCCTTGGTGCCTCCCTGCCTGCCAGCCTTCCTGCCAGCCTTGCTGCCAGCCTCCCTGCCAGCCTTGCTGTCCACCTGCCTGCAAGCCTTGCTGCCAGCCTTCCTGCCAGCCTTGGTGCCTGCCTTCCTGCCAGCCTTGGTTCCTGCATGCCTGCCAGCCTTGGTGCCAGCCTTCCTGCCAGCTTGGTTCCTGCCAGCCTCCCTGCCAGCCAGCAACCCCACAACCATGGCGAAGAACAGAAAGCCTCAGCCATCTGCTGCCAGCCCTGGCAAGAGGGACAGGGCTACCATCCCACCCCCTGGCCCTCACTCTGCTTCTGCTGGGGCTTCTGTAGCACGGGCTCACTCTTCTGGGGCTGGAGCTTCTGCTGCTTCTGCTTCTGGAGGAGCTGATGATGCTGCTTCTGGCAGTGGTGCTTCTGCTGGTGCTAACTCTGCTGATGCTGCACCCCAATGACGCTTCAGACAAGCACTCCAACACCAGCCACAGCACCTGGACCCTTCACCCCTGAGACTGAGCGACCAAGAGGAGTGCCAGAGACTGGCTGGCTGGCTACCTGTGGACTTTATTTGGACACTTGACTTGGGTCATTTTTCTTTTATAGCTTGTTGTTAATAAAGTCTATCTTTGATTCATACACTTGCCTCATTTCTTTTTTTTTAATATAGTCTTGGTGGAAACTTTTAGAAATGGTTTAAGCCTTTGCATGTTTGTGGGATGGGTAAGGATAGCAGTGGGGTGGGCAGGGATACCTTTGGAATGGGTAATAGCTGTGGGGATAGATAAACCTCCAGCGCAAGCATAGTGGGACTGTATGGTCCACCCTCCCAGGTGCCACACCTATGGCCCTTTTTTATCAATAACAATTTAATCGTTGATCAACACATTTCAAAATAAACAAAGCTCTTTATTAATGCCCTATTCATTGTAGGGCCACTCAACATACATGGCACAATCTCATCAGTGTGATGAGACAGGCTGAAGGAAGCATCCATTAAGCATCTATCATCCTGTCTTGCCACTCCACTGCTCCAGCTGGGGAGTTGCACCAGTGTTTCAGGAGGTTGCGCTGCTTCTTCCCTTCACGTGAAGCTCTGTTGGGGCCTTGTACATGTACAGTGTCAATCAGGTTTCGTCCTGATAGACACCTCCATCAGGCTCCATGTCCCCATTCCCTTGTTGACGGTCCACAAGCCTGTTCTGCAACACTGGGTAGCGGGTGCACATGAGATTGTGCAGGATGCAGCAAGCTTCCACGGTGCTGCATGGTGGTGAGAAGTACCTGGAACCTGTTGGCCAGGATGCCAAAGGCATTCTCCACCACCCGCCATGCGCTGGACAGCCTGTAGTTGAAGATCCTCTCCTCACGCGTGAGGCATCTGGAAGTGTAGGGCTTCATGAGGTAGGTTCTGAGGGAGAAGGCGTCATCCCCCATGATGAAGTAGGGCACATCTTGTGTGTCGTTGGGCAAGGGGTCTGGAAAGCCCATGATGAGGTTGCGTTCCAGCCCCTCCTTGAGGTGACTGGCATTGTATACCTGGGCATCTGAAGATGAGCTGTTGCCTGAAGCATCGATGTACATGAACTTGTAGTCAGCATCGACCATGGCGAAGAGCATGTTGCTGAAGAAGCCCTTGTAGTTGTGATAAGTGGACCCTGACTTGGCTGGAGCTTTGCAGGCCACGTGCTTGCAATCTATGGCTCCAACGGTGTGGGGGAAGTTCCACTTCTGATACCACTGTTCTGCAACTTTCTTCCAGCCTTCTTCAGTGGAGAGGCACTGGAGGAGCTCCTCCATGTGTTCTTCGATGATGGCTTGCACCACTTCTCTGACCACAATGCTGATGGTGTTGTGTGGCACCCTCCAGCCATACTGCATGCTCCTGTAGGTGGTCCCTGAGGCCAGGTGGCGCAGAGTGAGTGCCACCTTGAGCCCAGGGTTCAGGCTGGGGTGGAATTTGGTGCTGTGCTTGGACAACCTTGTCAGCCGCTGCACAACTTCATCAAAGTTGGCTGGAGGCATCCTCATGAAGTTCTGGAATGCCCGAGTGTCTTCGTTCCTGAGCTCCACCATCAGCTTGTTGTACAGTCCATACTCTGCTCTTCTCCCGATCCATCTTCAGACCCAGACGCTTCTTGGCTGCCTCCTTTTCTTCCTGTAGTAGAGTTCACAGAGCCTGTAGATGGCTTCGCACTGTTGCAGATTGATGGTGGCTGCCAAAAGGACTGTGTTATGATCCATGGTGGACATGACTGGATGCTGTGGAAGAGGAAGAGTCAGATGAAGGCTGCAGAGGTCTGCACAGCAGGGTTGCTGGTGTGAAAGTGAGATCCAGGTGAGTTGCTCCCTCTTTTTATAGGCAATATAGGTTTTCCCCTATGTGTCCTTTTGCATCCTCTAGGCATCCTCTAGACATCCTTAATATCTGAGATAGGTCCCCTCTGAGGATGTTTTTTCCGTTTTAAATTCTTTCTTTGCGAGCTGCATCCCCTTTCATCCATTCTGCATCCGTTCTGCATCCGTTCTGCATCCGTTCTGCATCCGTTCTGCGTCCGTTCCACTTCCTCCCTGCGTCCATTTACCGCTGGAGCGGATCGAGTTGCGCGGATGCGTAACAGATGCCTAGCGGATGCCTAGCGGATGCCTAGCAGATGCAGAATGGACGAATTGGATACATTTTCCGCGCAAAAGTTTTGAGCAGCTCAAAACCCTCTGAGCAGATGAAACATCAATAGACGGATGCTGGACGGATAAAGAGGAAGCAAAACATATGCAGTGAGTACAAAACGGAAGCATCGCGTTAACCAACGGATGGCAAGTGTTTTTCTCCATTTTACATCCTCTTTCCATCCATTGGTGCAGTGTGACAGGGGCTTTAATAGCATTTTCTGGTGTATAAATTTGTTAAAATATGCTTTGAAGATTATTTAGAGATGAAAATATTATGTTAAAAGTCTGTAAAAATCCAGAACATTTTGAAACTGCACTCCTTTCCATAGTTTCAGAACCACTCTGGAGAAGATCTTTCCCTATATATCAGGTAGCCAAGTATCTGACAATAGGGGCATCTTCCAAAGGACTTAACTAATTAGGCAAGCTTATAGTGGGAGTGGCGATCCCTCAAATAGGACCTCAGTGGGGCACTAACAAAGGGAACAAACAAGAGAATACTTTTTTGAAGTATTCTGTATACAATTTCCAGAATTCTCCTTTAAGAATATATATTCTTTAAATTCAGTAGTTTTACTATTCTTAATTCTTTGCAATAGGAGTTCATTAGAATGTTGATAATTGTATTAGATGATAAAGAGAAAGGATCCATTAGTTTAGATATAAATGACTGTAAAATGTCTGGAACATTCTATGCATTGGTATATGCCAACCAAAGTAACTCATATCTATTGTATCAATTGTATCAATTAGATAAGTGGGTGGAGAGAAGAGGCAAGACACCAGATGTAGTGGAACAGCTCTTTATTTCAGCTCTGGTAAAAAAAAACTCAAAAGGTGCGCTTTAGCAGGAACTGTCTGGCACTTCAGGCACTGACACTTCTTCATTTTCCTACCCAGAAAATGAACCAATGAATGAAGTCTTGCATCAGACTTTACACCTATTTGAATGTTCAACAGATAGTTCTTAGCAAATCTAAAAAAAAAAGTAGGATTGATGTACAAAAGGAAGCTGATTCTTATGGGTATTTGCTTGAATCTGCAATTAATTTTAAATACAAGTTTAAATGTATTGTGATGCATTTATATTGTGTAAGAATGCAAAGTATAGACATCTGTTTCAGATTTTTAATACACAGTATTGATGCCTTTCTTATGTACCCCGTGTATTATAGAAGTACCCTGGACACATAGAAGCATAGCCAGCTGCACCAATAGGCTGAAGAACAGTTTCTACCTGTGGGCTGTCAGACTTCTGAATGGAAAATCACTTGATGTCAACATAGTATGACTTGTGGGGCTGGCGCATTGTGCAACAAGGTCACATAATATAATAAGATTGAGACTGGGTTAGGGACTTCAGTCCTCACTATGAGTTGTGTGTGTATGGGGAGTGCACGAATGGAGGCTCAGCCAATCTCATTGTACACATGTTGTACTCTGACAATAAAGGTAATAATAATAAAGTATTAGGTGAAAAAAATTACATTGAGCATAAGGATGAAGTCACAATGTAAACAGAAACAAGTGGCTGATTCCAATTACTGATGGCGAATGGCATTGGCAAGCATTCTGTACTCTTTGCAAAATTATTGAAAAAATACTTTTCAGATTATTGTTTTTCTCCAGCCTATCTTGTATGTGAGATAATTAAAATGATAGGGAGGGAGGGAGAGAGAGAAAGGGAGAGAGAGAGAGAGAGAGAGAGAGAGAATAGAAACTTCTTATGTCTATATTTCTATGGGAGGAAAGATCAGTCAAAAATGTGTCTGTAGAGATTGACCTGTCTATAAACTGAAAACAAATGAGTGAATGTTGGCAAATGAAATAGGATTGCAGAACAGGGCAGCATATAAATTTTGCAGCTAATATGACCCTGTACAAACAGAGGCTATACACAGTTGATTGTGGTCATTCTGTTTGAGTGAAATAGTACTGGCTTAAAGGTTTTGTAATGCAGGTATGTCACTGAAAATGGACAAAGGGGAAATAGTTCAAAAGGGTAGAAAATAACATTTTATACACAGTTTGGGGCTGCTTATCTTGTTGAGACAATGGTAGGATTTATGCCTTTCTATCTTTAAATTATTGTTTACTTAGGACCAATATTTTTGCTCACTCTATACACATTCACCAAAAACATATAAGAACAGTAATATTTCATTCTCACAATAAATATCTAGGCATTTAGGTTATGGGGGATTGTCATTTGTTAAGAGCAGCTCATTTGTTGCTATAACTTGTAATGTTAATCTTAAAAGAAAGCAAAAAAGCTTTTTTTTATTTTTAGAAAACAAGAAAAAGAGATCATTTAGGATATTAAATAACTCTATTGAGTCATTAAACTAATTGAAATATTTTAATGCAAACCATCCATTGTTTATAATACTATATATGGCCTCCAAAAGAAGATGTATGGCTGATTACGATGAATTAGGACAACTCTATGGGGAAATTTGATGGCCAGAAGCCAGGTAATGAAAATCTCCTGGGAGAAAAAGAGAGACTGGAGGATCTCCCATTTATGTTCTGGAGAGTAGATGACAGGAACTAAGTTTCTTGTGGCTAGTTACCAGTTGAATGGCTTCATAGCTTTGAGGATTATTACATATTCTTAACTGCTTTGCAGTCTTTACAATATATAACCAGCAAAAAGAAACTTTAATTTAGAACCCAAGAAGGGATTTTGAAGATGAAAAACTCTCAATGATTTATGTTCTTCTCTGAATTAAGAATGGGAAAAACTCCTATTGTAAAGGATTTTAATTTAAAAGCAAAAAGTCTTACTATTGTGATTCAAGAAAGTTTTAAACAAATGAAAGGACAATAATTTTAGAAAACAAAAGAATTTTTAAAACATAAAAATACCTTTAAAAAGCAAAATTAATTAGACAAACTGGACTTCTGTGTGAATACTGATGGTTTATTTTTAAGGACTATAGATAATTGGTGAACTTTACAAAATAAGAAGAGAAGAGTAGTATGAGCTAAACTGGTTGATTGTACTTCGGGAAAGCTTATATGGATTCAAGTGTTAAAGATAGGGAAATGCAAAACATAAAAAGGGGAAATCTGCTTGTTATAACAGTAACCGAATATTTTTCACTTTCTCATAATGGCAACCACAAGAAAAACTGTCAAATTAGGAGGATAGGAAATTTCACAAGAGCAATTGATAGATAAGGGCATTTCACCAGATTTATTGCAGAAAATGTCTGAGGAATTGGGCAAAAGAATGACTGAAAATGTGTCCAATAGTTTGGATGTTTTTAAAAAAGAAATGAAGGATTTTCAGAAATAAAAAAAGATATTAAAGTAGAAAGTAAGAAGATTGAAGAATCTCTAGAGTAACTGACTGGAAACTGAAAACAAATTACTGATGAAGTGGAAAATTTGGAAAGTAAGTTATAAATAGCTGGAGAAAAACTTGGGCAACTTGGCATTACTGCAGTTGAGAGAAAAAGAATTTTGTTTAAGATTTAGAGTAATTCATGGATAAGATATTAGATAATATGGAGAAGATGCTAGGCAAAAAGTTCTTAAGTCTCTATCAATTACTTGGATTGGGAGGAAGAAGACACTAAGACAGTAATTGGTAAATTTTATAGAATTAATACATGCCTTGCAAAACTAAGAAATATTCCAAAAGATGTTGCATACTTTGTCAAGAACAAGACCAGAAATCAAGTTTTGCAGCAGCATTATAATACTAGTTTACTAATAACATTTGTGGAGAATATAGGAAGCTACTTCTTTATGTCTTTATTTATATCTTTTTTCAAATTTCTTCACTTTTAATTTTATCTTCTACTTTTCTTTTTCATTTTTTCCTCTTCTAATTTAGATTTTAATAATTCTTATTTAAAAACATTTAATACAATGATATAAACAGCACTAAATGTGAGCCTTTTGTTTATGCAATATCATTTCATTAAAAAATGTTAAATAGGCGACTTCCAGTTTGAGTTCCTTTGGCGACAGACAGAAATCCACAATTGTGCGCAGTTTCGGCATGGGCTTGCCGCTGAAGCGCCCCAAGCCGGCTGGTTTCAGGGCTAAGCCATCCCATAGAGGTGGTGAAGAGGGGGGGGGGACTGCCAGCAGGGTTGAGGAGAGCCGCATCTCCTCAGCTGGCCATTACTCCCTTTAAGGGAATAGCGGTGGTCAGAAATGGCCACCTCAAAGAAGAACTCGACCGGAAAAGAATGTGCAGGAGGAAGATAAGAAGTGAAAGTTTTCGCTGACTGGGTTAAATTGTGAAAGCAACAACTAAGGTATCCTGGAATTTAAATTTATAAAAAAATAACATTGCTCCCAAAGAAGAGTCGGAAGCAGCGAAGGAAAGTGAAAAGGGAAAGGTTTGGTTTTTTTTCTTCTCTCCCTTTCCCTATACTGACAACTAAGAGACTTAAATAAGAAATCGGAAAAATCCGCTTTGACATCAACAGACAATTAAGCTGAAAATAAAACAAAATGTCAAAGGGATAATAAAGATTTCTGGACACTAATTATTATTATTATTTTTATAAACAGGAAGGGAGAGAAAAAGAATAAAAGGGCAGGATCTGGAAAGAGGGAAGGAAACTGCCTGGAATTAAAAAGAATCTACAGTAAAACTTCAACAAGACTTCTAAAAGACACATTTTAACTGAAACTTTTTAACTAAACAGTAGAACCCCAGGAAGAGAAAGTGAAAAAAAAAAGAGCAAAAAGAAACAGCTTGCGTGTATTTGGATTACTTGGTGATATTTGGATTCTTGGTTATTGCATTTGAATGACTAAAATTAATTGGGTGATTGTTTAAAAATTTATCCAATGGCACTACTTCTGGATGAATTGAAAATGGAACTTTAAAAGTATAAAGAAGATGCACAAGAAGGGAGAAGTTCTTTTGGCTTCGTTTTTCAATTCTTAGAAATGGAGATTTGGAACTATGAGAAACAACAAGAAAACAACAAGTCTGTAAAACAAGTTTGTAAAACAAGAAGATTGGGACAAAGATGAAGCCATCTTTAATGAACAAGTAATTCTATTTGGGGAAGAAAAAGGAAAGGGGGGGGGAAGAGAATGGAGAATTTAAGACTTAAAAAAACAACCAAAGGAAAGAAAAATAATTTGAAAAATAAGTATAATACTGGAAAGCAACAGAAGTGGAGAATACAGAAGAGAGAAATAGAGGTAGAGAGACAAGGGAGTAAAAAGAGGAGAGAGAAGAAGAGAACAAGAACAACATATAGAGAAACAGGACCTATTTAGAGATAATGGGTGAAAATTTAACTGGAAAAGGAATTCTGTAAAAGTACATAAGATTTTATTGTTATATTAGTAATAGAAATAACTTTAGAAAATTGGCAACAATGTATGATTAAAATGAGGGATGAAATAGTGTAATTTAGTGAAATGTATGTTAATAAAATAAGTGAAATAAAATAAATGAGAAAATTGAATTAGGAAGGGACGAGAACATTTTAATTAGTTAATGTTTTATAAAATATAAGTGAAAGGGGGAATTAATTATGGAAAGCTTATAATTGTTCCCATAGAAGTATAATATTTAACTGAAAAGTAATGTTCAAGAAGTTAAGATTTTAATGAATATTAATATTAATGATAGAATTGAATTGGAATGGAATGTGTTGTTTTAATTATATATATTTATATTTTTTTCTTTTTTTAAGAATATAGTGTGTATTTTAAGAATGTATCAAGCAGAATCCAAATGGAATTTATGTATTATGTTGAATGTTATAACTTTAGGGAATATATTGAAGCCTAAATAAGAGTTAAATTGATAAATTTAAAATATATAAAGGTGTCATACTCCAATCATTAACGACAGGAGAAACTTTGTTTAATGAGAAAATAGATAATTGAAACAGGACAGACAAAAAAATATAAATATAATGATTTGAATTGAGATGAGATAATTAAAATAAAATTGAGAAAATTAAAAGAGGGGAGAAGCTATACAGAAAATGTAAAACAGTAATAAGACATGGAACAGAACATAAAAATAATGAAATTGAATTTGTGCCTGGACGAAGAAATGTAACCCGGGATTACACTACTTTCAAAAAAGATGTTTTATTTGTATATTTTTTGTGAAAACTCAAATAAAATTTACGAAAAAAAATATGTTAAATAGGCGTATGTATGGATTCTATTCTCAAGCCTTGTAGCTGGTCCAGCAAGATAATAAAGTTAATGGTATTAGATGCCACTGATAAATCAAGATGATTGCATTCAAGATCAAGAGGGTTGCACTTGGCTATTTCCAGTCTTATAAGAGATTATAACCTGTTTCCCCAGATGTCCCTATACAGGTAGTCCTCAACTTATGACCAGCCGCATGGCAATGGGTTCGCTTAATGACTGAAGCATTTGCTTAAAAACTGCCAAAAAAGAAAAAAAAGAAAGATATAGTAAAATTGGGTTGGTCATGTGACCCACCCAATTTATGGCCATCACAACATACAATTATAATGGGCAAGTTCCATTATGGTTGTATGTTGAGGACCACCTGTAATTATGTGCCCATCATCTTTTGTAAAAAACATGAAAGGTTGGTAAATGGATGGTAATAATCCAAAATAATTGAATTATTTTGCAGTGACTTCTTGAGAAGAGGGTAAATATACTTATACTACTGCTCTTGATAAATACAAATATATACCTTCTTAGTTTGCCATTTTTTTCAAGGTAAACTATGATGGAAAGAGAAGAAAGCAAGAAATAAGAAGCTAAAGCCCATGTCCCACTGCACGAATGGATGCAAAGAGGATGGAAAACGGACAAAAAAGCTTGTCATCCGTTTGAAAATGCGATGCATCCGTTGTGTACTCACTGCGTATGTGTTTCATATGCTCTATTCGTCAAACATCCGTCTACTGCAATTTCATCTGCTCAAAAAGTTTTGAGCTGCACAAAACTTTTTGAGCGGATGAACTTTCCACTGCGTACGATCTACATCTGCGACACATACGAGCAACAAACGTTCTACGTCCGTTGTCATCCATTACATGTCTGCTGTATCCTCTCAGCATCCTCTGGGCATCCCCTCAACTCACATCCGCTGCAGCTGAAAGCGGAAAGAGGGAGAAAGCAAAAGGTACATGGAACGTCCACACAGCGTTAGTAGCACGGACATAGAAAGGATGAAAGTGGATGCAGCTCGTATATAAAGCATTAAAACAGACAAAACGTTTGCATATGGGACGTATCTCAGATATTTAGGATATCTGGAGTATGCCTAGAATATGTGGAAGGACACCTAGCAGAAAACCGATATTTCCAATGAAAAGGGGGAGGAAATCACCTGGATCTCACTATCAGTCTTCCTACGAACATCCGCTTACCATCCTCGCAACGTACTACCCCCATCCGTTCCTTTCCATTGTTTTCCGTTCTGTTTATGCAAATTTGGGGCACTTTTGAGAGTGGATAACAACGGATGGAGCCACCCCCGAAATTTTGCTCATCCGCTGTGTCCTTTTTGCATACGTTTTGCATCCGTCGGCCAGTGTGACCTAGCCTTAAAGAAATTAAAGGCGTGGATTAAATGCATGAGGTTTACTATACCTCCAGGTACCTTTTTATTTATTACACAAGTCAATAATATTCCTTGCATATTGCATTCAATTTTCTCATGATTTAACCAGCTTTCTCTTTTATATAACAAATTGGCAGAAACATATTGTTATATGCAATTATTGTCAATGTTTTTGATTTATTCTTCACAACCGACCTCATAATTTTAGCTATTTTTGTCACAATAGTTGACAAATTGTTCCCACTGCTGATAAACATTTCATCAAAATAGAGAATTGTTTGGTTTACTCTTTTGCTCTATAAGCATAGCTTAAACCCATTTGTTTCATTTTCTTTGTCAAATACAACTACCTGGATCTGTTAATTTTCACAAGATAATTCCTAGATGTATCATAGACTCAGTGTTCTGATATACTAATCAATTCCAAAGTCTCACTGTATAATTCATAAAAATATTTAGTCCCTTCTTCTTATCAGATCATATTAACAAATGTGAAGTTATTGAATGAAAACAGAACAATAAGACAAGCTGTATTCCTCTCTATGATTTTAAACTTTCAGCATAACAAAGATAGCCAACTTTTCTAAACATTTTCTAAAATATCCAACCAACATGTTCTTTAAGATGTTTAACTATTCTTGTCCTCTTTATTCCAGTCTACACATACATGACATCAGATTTAGTAATGCTCTTTAAATGTCTATAGCACAATATTTTAGAACAGTGGTTCTCAACCTTCTATTCACCATGGACCCTCTTTAACATTTGTGGCCATGGATCATGGCCACTTACCCCCAAGACATAACAAAATATTTAAATTCATAACACTTCTTCAAGCCTTCACAGGGCCCCTGTGATGATTTCATCCCCCCACCCCAAGGATCTGAAGACAACAGGATGAGAACCACCACTTTAAGCCCATGTCACACTGCACCAATGGATGCAAAGAGGATGTAAAACAGAGAAAAAAGCTTGCCATGCGTTGGAAAACACGATGCATCCATTCTGTACTCACTGCGTGCATCTTTGATACGCTCTATCCGTTGAGCATCCATCTACTGCTATTTCATCTGCTCAAAAAGTTTTGAGCTGCACCAAACTTTTTGAGTGGATGAAGTTTCCGTCGCGTATGATCTGCATCCGTGACACATACGGGCAAAAAAAGTTCTACGTCCGTTGTCATCCATTAAATGTCCGGTGTATCTTCTCAGCATCCTCTGGGAATCCCCTCAGCTCACATCCACTCCAGCAGAAAACAGAAAGAGGGAGGAAGTGAGAGGTACGCGGAACGTCGACACAGCGTAAGTAGCATGGACATAGAAAGGATGAAAGCGGATGCAGCTCAGATATAAAGCATTAAAACGGACAAAACGTTTGTATATGGGATGTATCTCAGATATTTAGGATGTCTGGAGGATGTCTAGAGTATGTGGAAGGACACCTAGCGGAAAAAGGACATTTCCTATAAAAAGGGGGAGGAAATCACCTGGATCTCACTATCAGTCCAGCAGCCATGGTGTGCAGATCTCTTCAGCCTTGGTCTTGCTCTTCCACATCATCCATTGATCTCCACCATGGATCATCGCACACTCCTTTTGGTAGCCGCGATCATTCAACACCAGAACCAAGCCCTGTTCAGACTGTTTCACCTTTTCTATGCAAGGAGAAGCAGGAGACATCCAAGAGCTGTGTGGGTCCGATGATGGATCGGGAGAAGAGAGGAGTTTGGACTCTGTGATAAGCTGATGGTGAAGCTGAGGAATGAAGACACTCGTGCATTCCAGCACTTCATGAGGATGCCACCAGCCATGTTTGATGAAGTTGTGGAGCATCTGAGACCCAGGTTGACCAAGCCGAGCACCAACTTCCATCCCAGCCTGGACCCTGGACTGAAGGTGGCACTGACTCTGTGGCACCTGGCCTCTGGGACCATGTACAGAAACATGCAGTATGCCTGGAGGGTGCCACACAACACCATCAGCATTGTGGTCAGAGAAGTGGTGCAGGCCATCATCGAAGAATATGTGGAGGAGCTCCTCCAGTGTCCCACCACTGAAGAAGGCTGGAGTAAACTTGCAGAACAGTGGTATCAGAGGTGGAATTTTCCTCACACCGTTGGAGCCATAGATGGGAAGCATGTGGCCTGCAAAGCTCCTGTCAACTCAGGGTCCTCTTATCACAACTACAAGGGCTTCTTCAGTATCATCCTCTTTGCCATGGTTGATACTGACTACAAGTTCATGTACATCGATGCTTCAGGCAATGGGTCATCTTCAGATGCCCAGATATACAACGACAGTGACATCAAGGGTGGGCTGGAACGCAATCTGGGTTTTCCAGATCCAGACCCCCTGCCCAATGACACACAATATGTGCCCTACTTCATCATGGGTGATGATGCCTTCTCCCTCAGAACCTACCTCATGAAGCCCTACAGTTCAAGATATCTCACCCGTGAAGAGAGGATCTTCAACTACAGGCTGTCCAGGGCAAGACGGGTGGTGGAGAACGCCTTTGGCATCCTGGCCAATAGGTTCCAGGTACTTCTCACCACCATGCAGCATCACCCAGAGAATGTGAGGAGCAACGTGGAAGCTTGCTGCATCCTGCACAATCTCATGCGCACCCGCTACCCAGTATTGCAGAACAGGCTTGTGGACCATCAACAAGGGAATGGGGACATGGAGCCTGGTGAATAGAGGTATCTATCAGGATGAAACCTGATCGACACTGTGCATGTCCAAGGCTCCAACAGAGCTTCACGTGAAGGGAAGAAGCAGCGCAACCTCCTGAAACACTGGTGCAACTCCCCAGCTGGAGCAGTGGAGTGGCAAGACAGGATGGTAGATGCTTAATGGATGCTTCCTTGAGCCTGTCTCATAACACTGATGAGATTGTGCCATGTATGTTGAGTGGCCCTACAATGAACAGGGCATTAATAAAGAGCTTTGTTTATGTTGAAATGTGTTGATCAATGATTAAATTGTTATTGATAAAAAAGAGCCATATGTGTGGCAGCTGGGAGGGTGGACCATACAGTCCCACTATGCTTGCGCTGGAGGTTTATCTGTCCCACAGCTATCCTTACCCATCCCACAACTATCCTTACCCATCCCACAGTTATCCTTTCCTGTCCCAACAGCATGCAAAGGCTTAACCATTTTTTCAAAGTTTATTAAGTAAAAAAAATGAACCAAGTGTGTTAAGCAAAGATAACCTTTATTAATAACAAACTGTATGACTTTATTAAAAAGCAAAATGAACCAAGTAAAGTGTCTTTAAGCCAAGATAAACTGAACAGGTAACAACTCAGTCTCTGGCACTATTCTCAGTCACTCTGAGGCATGACGATGTTCTCAGATGTAAAGGGGCCAGGGACTGTGGATGTGGCTATGGCTGGAGTGCTGGTCTGAAGCGCCATTGGGGTGCCTGGCCCTGAGAGTACAACAGGAGATGGTGTGTGCAGGA
The DNA here is from genome assembly GCA_015471245.1 of Laticauda colubrina. Taxonomy (NCBI): domain Eukaryota; kingdom Metazoa; phylum Chordata; class Lepidosauria; order Squamata; family Elapidae; genus Laticauda; species Laticauda colubrina. The sequence goes on from BLBF01000053.1 coordinate 16,598,358, forward strand.
AGCTCTCAGAGAGCTGACTCAGTCCCGTGAGGTTGAGAGGCCCTTCATCAAGTACCTGGGATGTGAGGTCCAAGACTGATGACAGATGTTCTGTCGACAGGCTTGGTTTGGGGTGGAAGAAGGAGGAGTGTAGTGAGGCTGTCTGGTCTGCAGCTGGGTGAGGTGAGGCCTCTGTGGTGTCTGTGGCGTCCGAGGAACCTGGGCCTGGACTGGGAAGGGCTGCCTCTGCTGTGGGAAGTCCTGGTAGTATCCATGGGGGTCTGGCTCACGTAGGTGATGAAGGGCTTGCGGTTTGAGTATGGTATGTCGAAGTGGACCAGCTGAGAGAGAAGATCTGTGCTGGCTTTGATTGTGTCCCTGTCTCCAACAGGACAGTGTGGCTCTGTCCCTCTGGTCTGCCTCTCTGCCTGCTTTCTGTGGAGGTGGAGCTGTGGGTGGGTGTGGGTTGGTCTCTGGTGGCTGCTTCTTCTTGCTCCATCTGAGACAGGGGATCCTCCATGTCCTCCGGCATGGGGAGTGCAGCTGTTGGGGGGGTCTCTGTTGTGGAGTCCTCCAAAGATGCCTGCCTGGACACGGTAGCTGTCTCCTGGCTGGAAGAGGAGTGGCTCTCTGTGGGCTGTCTGAGGGAGAGGATTGACAGAGGGGCTGCTCCTCGGTGGCGGACCTCACCCTCCAGGAAGCTGCACTTGGCCATGATGTAGGTCTCCCGGTCAGTGAGCTTGACAGCGACCTGGCCGGATTTCTTCAGGTGCAGCTTGCCATACCAGGTGTGCATGTGCTTCCACCACCCCAGGAGGACATCAGCAGTGTAGCCCAGGCTCTCTGCCTTCTCTCTCCAAGCTGCCTGCTTTCTCTTGGTGTCACGATAAAACCTGTGGCCCTTCCTCCACATGTCGTCATTCTCCCTCAGCCATTCCAGCACCTTCTCCTCATGGTCCTCGGAAATGGAGCACTGTTTCCTCTCTCCCTTCTCCTTGCCTTGCCTCTTCCTCCCTCTGGCAGGGCCTTTAGCTGCAGGGCTCTGAGGGCCTTGCGGCTGGTCCACCACAGCAGTAGCAGCAGGAGAAGCACCAGCAGCAGCAGGAGAAACACCAGCAGCACCAGCTGCACCAGCAGAAGCAGCAGCAGGAGAAGCACCAGCAGGAGAAGCACCAGTAGTACCAGCAGCACTAGCAGCAGGAGAAGCACCAGCAGGAGGAGCACCATCACCACCACTAGCAGCAGAAGCACCAGCAGCTTCAGAGTCAGCGCCAGGGGGTGGGATGCTGGTTCTGGCCTCCTTGCCAGGGCTGGCAGGAGTAGGCACAGGCTTCCTCTTCTTCCCCATGGTGTTCTCTCAAGATGTCTCTGGCAGCAGGTCTTTCCTCTGAATGCTGACTGCTTGCGAGCTGCATCCTTTTATATCCACGGAGCTGACGAAATTCATCCTCCCCGCATGTGCAGTGAACGCTTTGCATCCGCTATACATCCACTATGCATCAGCTACGCTTCCTATAGGCGTCCGTGATGCATCCGCATCTTCTGCTATGCATCCGCCCCTTCCGCTATGCGTCCGCTTCGCTATTCTCCCCTGGAAGCCCTGCGGATGTGTCATCCGCTTCCATCAGCTTTCATCTGCTAGGCTTCCTATGAACATGTGCTTTACATCCCCGCTACATCCTCCCCACCTCCGTTCCTTTCTATTCTTTTCCGTTCTATTTATGCAAATTTGGGGCACTTTTGAGAGTGGATAACAACGGATGGAGCCACCCCTGAAATTTTGCTCGTCCGCTGTGTCCTTTTTGCATACGTTTTGCATCTGTCGGCCAATGTGACCTAGCCTTTAGAAAGTTGTTTGGTTGAAAAACTGGCAGAAACATACAAAAAACAGTTCCTATTTTCTCTGGGGTTTTTTTATTTTTAACATCCATTGGAACACTATTTCACTATTCTTCTGCCCATCTGAAGTAGAAGTTGAGGTTGTGATTTTTGTCAGGTCAGATGGCTAGAAAAATAATGAAGTATGTATGACTGAAATTTATTTTGGGGGGTACAATTGGGAGTAGTTCTGGAAAATGAATACGAAAGATGACATTCTGTGAATCCTTATATTCTTACATCTGTTATTTGTTGGAATTTAATGAAATCAGAACTTTCAAAATGTTGAGGTTATAATTTAATGATAAATAGTATATCAAAATTCATCATTGTTATAGCCAGGGAAATAAAATATAAGACTTAAAACAACATATGCTTAACCTGCAAAGATTATCTCGGTAATTTCTCAGTGGAGAAATTGCATGGACAAGGATTTCTCTGAACTCTTTTTAATACACGATGAATTATTAATGCACGCACTGTTCTATAAAAATGATATATGACTATCAGAGTTCAGCCCTAGCATTAGATTTATATTTATGAATCAAGATAATACATTTTAAAGTTTGAATGTATATTTAATCAAACTGCACTTTACTACATTATACTGTAAACTGTTTTGATGCTGAAAAAATATTTTATTAATGTATACTCATTTATTGTTTCTGAAGTTTTGAATGTTATGGGTTAAGGTTTTAAAAACATTTTTATAACAAATTTAAAGAGCAAAGTAGAAGAAGAGAACTCTTTAATCTTTATGCATCTCAGAGCTATTTTTCAGTGGGGAGAAACCTTTTGTAGTGTTTTCTAGGTTCCTGAACCTATTAAGGATATATCTAATATACATTTCTGACTAGAATCCTAATGTAGGCCAGCGATTTTAACCTTAAACTAAATATTGTTTGAAACAAACATATATTTGGTATCTTTCTTACTTGTTCTTCTTTGAATACCTTGGATTTTTAAAATTTGAAGCTAATTTCATACATTTTATTTGTGACTTAAACCTATAATGCAATACTTTCATACATAAGCATTTTCTTTTATGTTATCTCTTAGCTTACACAGTTACACACACCTGCACACAAATATACATACACATACATAGACACACATAAACACATACATACATACATACATATATATGCTGATTAAATTCTGTCCACACTGGAAAATATTTAACACAATTATGATACAAATCAGTGGTATAAAATGTAAGTTATGAACTGATTGTATCAGTTTGTTTTTTAATTGTTGGAATGAATGCCTAAAAGAATAATTTTGAGATTCCTGTCTGAAGCCGAAATGATGTCTGTTCTTTAAGTTTGAACTATGACTTCTATTAAATATTAATACTTGTACATCAATTGGGCAATCAAATATTTATTTAGAAATTCTTCCATACATGTTATCAGGGAAGAACAAGTTGGGTCCGATAGTGGAATAAGAAATGAGGGTGAAAAGAGGAAAGTAAGAATAAAATCATATTTGACAACAATGCATCAATTATATCAGGTACTATCTGGCCAGTTCTAATCGTAGATATGCATAATACAGTATCATGAGAATTGTAAAATTTCATACAATGTCAGAGGACAAATTCCTTCCCTCAGGTGTTCATCATCTATTTGCCTTCTGTAAAATATGAAATGGTTGCCAAGGTAAATGGGAGAAGAATGTGCAGTTGTTTCAGTCTTTTGACTATTATTTCAATTTGACATGAAAACCACAGGACTCTGAGAAGGATTTTATAAAAAAGGTAATTTTTGAGAAAGGACTTGAAAGAAAAAGAGTGTATTGTACTATCTGTTGGGGGAATGAGATTGAAGTTGAGAGAATACTGAATGTGATGGAATAGATCTGAGGATATATGAAGATATAAGAACTGAAGGATGAAAACCAAAACTGGGAAAGGTTATAAAAATAAAGAGACTACAACAGAATGAGGAGTGAAATCACATGTAAATATCTAGAGATTAGCATAATTCGACAACAAAAAGAATTCACTGTGTTTTGTGGTGCTGTTTGGATGTTTTTGTTTTCCTGTTTGGATGCTTGACAACTGAATCATATTTATGACAGTCACAGAATCCTAGACTCATGTTTTGTGACCTTCTGTCAAACAAGGTTGTTGAGATAATTCTCCGTTAGGAGAATGAGTGCATTCAGGGAGATGTATTTGAGAGAAGTGTTTGAATAATACACATACACTGTATGTTAATAATACACTGTACAGTAAATGTAGGGTTTTACTTTCAATAAAAGTTTAAGCAAAGGTCAAAATAGGCAGTCCAAAGTCATTCACAGGTAAAATCAGTCAGTTTTCATCCAGGGATAATCCAAATATCAAATTCAAGTGTCAAAAACAGTTCAGTATCAGACTTACATTAAATCCAGAAATAGCAGTAAATTAGGAAAAATGGAGGAACGGCAATACTTTTCAACAGAAGGAAACAGAGATACTCACTCAGACATACTCTCTTCTGAGACTAAGACAAAACAACTCAGGTTTCTGGCTACATCTTATGGCCGTTTGAAAAATCACACCCAATTGCAGTTTTTGCAATCTCTTAAAGACATATGCAGTCAAATTCAGTTCATCTTTAGACTCCAAATACAATGCATAGTGCACTGTTTGTTTCAGGTATCTTAACATACGTTTAGCAGTTTGCTAGTGCCTTTCAGTTGGCTCAGCGTTAAATCTTACTAACTGATTAATACTGTATGCAATATCTGGTATTAACCAATTACTGAGATAAGATAAACTACCAATCAAAGACTGATAAATATTCTTATTAAAAATAGGACTTTGAACATCACTATGGCTAAACTTCTGGCTCATTGGTGTATTAGCCGGCTTACAAAGTTCCATTTTATAACTTTTTAGTAATTGGTTAATTTTATCTGCCTGTGAGATCTTGTATCCTCTCCTAGTTTTATCTATCTTTAAACCAAGTTATTGTTTGATTTCTCCTAACTGTTTTATTTTAAATTTCTTTTCCAATAGTGAAATTATCTCCATAGCTTCTTGTTCAGTTTTGGTTATTAGAGCTATGTCATCAGTAAACAATAGTAACAATGAAATCATACCATTACTTTCTCTTTTAAACAAACATGGATCAGCCATGCCAGCTACAAAACCTATCTTAGCTAATTCTTTCACTGTACATTGGTTCCACTCATATCCTGATTGCTTCAAACCATAAAGACTCTTGTTCAATTTCCAGCAATCATTATTATCAGAATTACCATTTTTGAGACCTAAAGGTTTCTTTAAATATATAGTGTGTTGCAACGGTGCATGTACGTATGCTGTCTCTACATCCAAATGATTTACAATGTATTCCTTCTTAGCTGTGCACACTAATGCCGCCCTTAATGTAGTAACCTTCAGACTATGTGCAAATACTTCATCATAGTCATTTGCTGTCTGATTGAACCCTTGTGCTACTAACCTGGCTTTATGGATAACAGTCCCATCTACACCTGCTTTCAGTTTATATATCCATTTACATCCTATGGCATATTTACCTGGTGGTAACTTAACATTTTCATATACCTCCAGTCTTTTTAATGATTCCAGTTCCTTATCCATTGCTTTCTGCCAAGCAGCCTGATCCTTAGCAGGATACAGTTTTAGTTCACTATAATTACTTGGAACTGTATTCACTTGGCATGCAACACTAGCCTGATATCTATCAGGTGGTTGTGTTCCTTGGGTTGCACATCTCAGTAATACAGGGCTAACTGGTTGACTTTCCTGTGCCACCTGCTCCTATTCTTTTATTTCTTCCTGTGCTTGTTCTATTACTTCTTTCTGCTCTTCTTCTTTAATGGCTATTTGGGGTATACTGATTTTATCCTTAGGGACTATTTGGGTGTCAGTAATAATATTGCTGGATTCCTGTTCCAGTTTATCCCAGCCAACGTGCTAAATAAATTTTGCACTAGCACTACAGTAAACATGAGCTGTGCCTTGATCCCAAAATCTAAATGATTTGTGGTTGGCCTCATAACAACAAAAAATAACTTCTTAGCTCTATGTTGCCCTTTGGAAATTTGGCTTTCTGCCATGCCAATGAGTGAATAGCAATTCTCCAGTTGTTGTATTAATTACATTGTTCAAAACATGGTTACTACACATTATGGCTTCACCCCACAGTGTTTCAGGTAAACCTGAATCAGATAACATAATGCGAGCCATGGCTTGTAATGTTTGCCCTCTTCATTCTATAAATGAGTTATGTTGTGGTCTGTAAGGTGGGAACGTTTATGCTCAACACCAGCCAATTTTAACATATTTTGGAATCTTTTATTAAAAAATTCAGTCCCATTATCAGTTACTGAAGTAATTACTTTTCTTTTCATTTTTCTCTCAGCAAACCTTAGCCAGTTAAAGAAATGTTGGAATGTTTCTGTTTTGCTTTTCATAAGATAGCAGAAACCGTATCTTGAGTAATGGTCCATAATACTCAAAATATAACAGGCACCTCCCAAAATTAGTTTTTTAGGACCAATTATGTCAGCAAAAACAATCTCTAAAGGTTCTTTGGCCTTAAACCCATTTAGTCTGTTTGCTGGAGTAACCTTGCTTTTATCTTGGCTACAAGCATTACAGTGTAAATACTTGCTACAGGGTTTCAATTTTACTCCTTCTGACAATTCAACAGTTTGTTTGAGCATTTTGAAATTAATGTGCCCTAGACGTCTATGCAGTAAATGTACACATTCATCATGTGGTTTGACATTGTTATAAACTGAGTTAGCTATCTTCAACTGATCATCATGTATCACATATAAATCATTCTTTAAAGTAGCAGTAACCCTTTTACCCTCTTTCTCTATTATACAGTTATCTCCCCTAAAGGTTACTACATAACCAAGATTAACTAAAGCCCTTACTGATAATAAATTAAATTTTAGTTTAGGTACATATAACGTAGTTAAATGTTCGTTTATACAAGAACAATATGCAGTACCTTCACCTGATGTGTTAATCTTCCATCCATTTGCCAATGATACATTTTGTTTACTTGTAGACATCTTTATAAACCTGTTTTTATCTTTAGTAATGCATTGTAATGTTCCACTATCAACAACCCACAAATCATTGTTTACAGTTGAATTGCTAGACATAGCTAAACTAACATTCTTCTTGGCCTTCTGGTGTTTACTAGTATTCTGTTGTTTTCCCTTCTTATAGAATCGAGCTATATGTCCCCTAGCCCCACAAGAAAAACATTATAGGTAGTATAGGCAGTTGAAGATAAATCCTCTTCTTGTGGTTGTTCCTTTCTCAGTTGGTCCCTATCCAGTCATCTTCTTGCTTCCTCTAACAATCTTCCAGTAATGTCAGTCAATGTCAGTTTATTTCTGGGCAGGACTTCCAGTGAAGATACATAATCATCATAACTTATATCAAAGAATGATATAAACTTGATGCAGCTCTGAAAATATTAGTTCTTTTTTATGTAGCTCTTGAAAAATTATTTTCATAAAGTTTAGATGAACTAACCTATTTCCACCATTTAGAAGACATGCTCTAAATAGTTTATGTGTAAGATGTATGTGTGCACCTATACTGTCACGAACATAAATCCTCTTCAAATTTTCCCAACACCTAGCAGCAGACTCTTCTCCATGAATATGGACTAGCTGCTGGTCACTCAGTGTTAGTCCAATTATACAAAGAGCTCGTTTGTTGTTCTGGTTAAAGTCAGCAAGCTTCTTGGCATCATCCTCATTTTCTGGATCCCAAACATTTATATCTGGTGGGTCTTGAACTACATTCCATAAACCTTCTCTACGTAGAAGTAGATTGCACTTCATAGACCAGGAAACATAGTTTGTTCCATCCAATCGGGTTATCAGTGACAGACATGTTGAAGTGACTTGTGCCATCTTTATCAGGATAGTAAACCACAATTAAACAATTACAACAGTTAGTGCATTCACACTAACTCTCAGTTATCTAAGCCTGGTATGGTCTAGGCCCATAACCAGTGTTGAGATAATTCCCCGTTAGGAGAATGAGCGCATTCAGGAAGACGTATTTGAGAGAAGTGTTTGAATAATACACATACAGCACACAGAAACACTGTACAGTAAATGTAGGGTTTTACTTTCAATAAAAGTTTAAGCAAAGGTCAAAATAGGCAGTCCAAAGTCATTCACAGGTAAAACCAGACAGTTTTCATCCAGGGATAATCCAAATATCAAATTCCAGTGTCAAAAACAGTTCAGTATCAGACTTACATTAAATCCAGAAATAGCAGTCAATTAGGAAAAATGGAGGAACAGCAATATCAGAAGGACAAAGAGTTACTCACTCAGACAAACTCTTCTGAGACTAAGACTAAACAACCCAGGTTTCTGGCTCCATCTTATAGCCGTTTGAAAAACCACACCCAATTGCAGTTTTTGCAATCTCTTAAAGACATAGTACTAAAATGTTTTTCCTGGTTTATATATTTCTAACCCAAATACCTGTTAGGTGACTTATATTCCTAACAAAGGTTAATGGAGAAGCTAGATTCACTTAACAACCAGGTTACTAATTTTACAACTACAGTGATTCACTTAACAAATGTGGAAAGAAAGTCGTAAAATGAGGCAAAACTCATTTTAGCAACATAAATTCTGGACTCAATTGTGATCATAAGTCAAGAGCTACCTGTATTTCATAGATTACATCTTTTTCATTTGGCAAAGACAAATAAGGTACTGAACTTACCAAAACTTCTCTGAGTAATTTTCAAATCTTGTGCATTTTATTGACATGTTAAATAGAATAAAGTTGCATCTAAGTAATAGCATTTACTTTTAACAGAAATGAAACCACTGAAAATATGCAAATCATACTGGTTAGTGGTGTCACTTTTGTTTCTTGATTAAAAAAAACCCTACTGTATAACATAAAGATAATACCTATAATTTCAAATTATTCCTTTGGCTTTTATATTTTCTGGAACGCCTAAAAACAAAGGCAGCACTGTTATTTTAAATATCAAACAATCATTTCTGTGACATTCATTTCTTACTTTATATACTTAGAATTAAAAAAATATGCTATCACAAATAACAAGATATACATGTTGTTTGTATTTTCTAGTGACTGTAGCAGATTGTGTAAATACTTGGAACACAAAATTGCATTGGTGATGGCGATGAACTCTCAAGGAAAGGATGGATTGTACTTAATGGAAAGGAGGCTAAAACAGTAATGGCTTATATTGAATTCTGTAGAAAAATAGACATGTCAATTTACAAAAAAAATTAAGAGTATTGATTTTAGATTTTTTAGGTATGTTAATGAAATCTACTGATCCTTACTTATTTCAGTAAGCATCTTCCCTGCTCTGTTCCCCAGTAATATTTCTGATTATGGAATTATAGTTCTGCACCGTACTTGTTTACTCATATTTTCTCCTGCTGTTTGTTAGAATGTTCATTATTACTTTTTGTCTGAATTCGGAGCAGAACTTTAATGGGAAAATGTTTCTTCAAAATAGTATAAAGACACAGTAGAGATGGCCAATACAGTTCAGTCTTCAATGACACACCAATTTCATTAAAAGGGGCAGAGCTAAAATTCCAGAATTTGATTTATCATCAGGGTATTGATTAGTTGTTAACAAATAATTAACTTTTGATATGTGTGACAATGATGCTGGCCCACAATAACTATCATTTTATTTTTTTCTACCTAATAGCAAAAGCTGAACAGCTTTTAGACAATAATGGGACTTTCATCCTATTCATAACAACCAAAAAGACATTGTCAGAATTTTTGTGTTATATTTCCCTACTTTTCTTTTGAAGAATATGGGCAGCCTTTTCTATTTCTGTATAAGTTTCTTTTAATCTGTTCCTATCATATTCATTTTGAGGGGGATGGATGGGTCAGAAATGTGAAAAATAAATAAAGTTTGGTAACCCAAAGATGAAACACACAACTCGGGGACAGAAAGAAGAAAAAGATCAGAATAAAATGTAATTCCTTACCAACCATAATTCAATATGCAATTAGCCTTCATGTCTTTTAGATTTCATACAGGAAAAAAACTCAGGAAAAAAACCTCCCTTTTTTAAAAAATATATTTTTTCCTTTTCAATTAATTTTTATTATATCTTGTTTAGAAAAGGAAGGGAAAAGTGAAAGCAGAGGAAACTTTGTAACACTGCCAACTAGAGGCTTGGAAATATTGTATCTCTTCTTTTTTTTGTCTTGATCAGACAAAGCTGAGAAAGAACAGACTTTTTCAAGGACTTTGAGCCTGTTTGAGGGAAAAGCATGGGAGAGTATTATTGCAGGTGCTCTTCTGGGTTCCTATCAGTAGCTGGAGTCTGGTGTTGAAGTTTACAGAGAAAAAAGACAATAAGACTCTAGAGAAGACAGTTATAAAATTTAACAAAAGCCTTGGATAACTAAATAAGGTGCAGTGTGCTCTTTTTACTTTTTTATTTATTTTTTAACCTGGGCTATTTCTTCCTTAAACAAACCCTCTCTTTATTAGCTTAATTTTTGTAATAGCTCTTTGGATCTTTGGCTTTTTGGAATTTGTTTTTGTCTTCTTTTTTGTTTTTAAAGCTTAATTTTTAAGTTTGCATTTTATTTTAAAGGAAAAGTCTTAGTATTAATGTTTTCCATCTTTTTTTTTTTAAGGGAGTAGTCTTTTTTCTTTTTTCTCTCTCCCTACGCAGTATTTATTTATTTATTTATTTTTGTGGCTTCCTTTTGTATATCTTTTCATACCTGAGACTTCTTTATTGGATTAAGGTGTTGAAGAACCTGAAGAACTCCTTTTTTCCTTCTTTAGTTTTTTACTTTCTATTTTTCCACCTCCTGCAAGACTTTAACAATTTTTTTTCTTTTTCAGTTTATGTTATTTCTTCCTTTTTTGAGTTTTTACTGCTATTTAACTAATCAATATGATTAAGGTATACAAGAGCCTGAAGAATTTTTTCTTCTTCTTCTTCTTCTTCTATTATTATTATTATTATTATTATTATTATTATTATTATTATTATTA
>BLBF01000053.1:16609256-16664195 GCA_015471245.1 Laticauda colubrina
TATTATTATTATTATTATTATTATTATTATTATTATTATTATTATTATTATTAGTATTATTAGTATTATTAGTATTAGTATTAGTATTATGCTTCTTTCCCCCCACTATTTTTACTTGGAATTACAATCGGTTATCTCACAAGTGGATTAAGGTCTAGAAGAACCTGAAGATTTTGAATTGTTTAGAATGAGCAGGAAACTAACAGTGGCTGGTTCTTCAATTTCTACTTCTTCCTCATCACCATCTGAAGGACAACGCTCAATACAGATGATGTTACAACAAGAAAAAGAACAGGAAAAGGTGATGCTGCAGATGATTATGTAAGGAATTCAAAATATACAAACAAAAACAGAGAATATTGAAAAGAGAACAGAGAACACTGAACAAAGAACAGGAAAAACAGATGAAAAGGTGGAAAACATTCAACAAATGATGATGAATATGATGAGAAATTCCCAAAAATTGAAGAAGATAAACAAAGGGATAAGAAGATTGGAGATATTGATAGCAGATTAACTGTGGTTGAACAAGATAGAAGTGGGATAATGAGATGGGAGATGGACAGATCAGAATTTTATCTCAGATTCCAAAACATAGAGGAAGAAAAGGGACAAAACCTAGCTGAGATAATGATAGAAATCTTGGCTGAAGCTCTGGAAATAACCAAAGAGAAGATGATGGATGGAATAGACGAGATTTTTTGAGTCTTCACAAGATATGCAATGAGAAATAGCTTACCAAGAGAAGTCCACATCAGATTGACAAAGAAAGCTATTAAAACGCAAGTATTGCCAGTGGCAAGAGAGAAAACATTGAAATATAAAGATAAGGAGATTGTGGTCCTGAAACAAATACCCAAAAGAGTGAGAGAGATGAGAAGAGAATACCAATTCCTGTCTAAAATTGTACTTAAAAAAGAGGTGAATTATAGATGGCTGATTCCAGAAGGTTTAATGTTCATATGGCAAGAACAGAGACATAGAATTGACTCAATTGAGAAGGCTGAATTATTTTATAAAGAATATGTTGCAGGGAAAGAGTAGGAGACAGAAAAAGAAATGTCACCAACTGAATTCCAAGAGGACTGCCAAATAGCAACTGAAAAAGAAAGTGCAGTAGGTGGAAAGATGGAAGTCAACGTGAACCAAGATCTATGAGAGCTGCCAAACCTACCTATAAAATATGATCATGGAAGAGAAAAAACTAATTACAATTAACATACACGGACTTAACTCAGCTGTTAAAAGAAGGAAAACTTTCCATAAATTAGAGAAATTAAAATTTGATATAATCTGCCTACAAGAAGTACATATTAAAAAGCAACATGAACAACTGTTGACACAGCCAAAGTTAGGGAAAATATTTACTTCTTTGACACAATGCAAGAAAAGAGGAGTGGTTTTATACATTAAAGATATTATCCCATTGAAATTGATTTATACTGATGACGATGGAAGATTAGTAATGTTGGAAATAATGGACAATAATATGAAAACACTCCTGATCACAATCTATACCCCGAACGACAATCAAGAAGAATTTTATAGAAACTATATATGAAAATAATTGAACTGGACTATGCTAATATAGTTATGATGGAAGACTTCAATGGAATTGTAGACAATAAATTGGACTATACAACACAGAAAACAACAAAGCAAAATAGAAAGACTCTCCCTAAATCCTTTTTTAAAATGATAGATGAAATAAACTTAAAAGATACACGGAGAAAAAGAAATGCTAAGACTAAATAATACACCTTCTATTCAAACAGACATTTATCATGGTTCAGAATAGATATGATATGGATGTCAACAGAATTGTTAGCTAATATCCAAGAAATAAATATTGAAACAAGTACTTGGGCAGATCATAATCCATTGACAATTAAATGGAAAGGACAAAGAAGAAGATCTAGATGGATGTTAAATAATATTATACTAAAAGAAAAAGACTTCATACAGAGGATGGAGAAAGAACTGCCTTTTTTCTTTAAAGAAAATAAAAAAAGAAGACACATCAATGCAGAACGTATGGGATACAGTAAAGGCATATGCCAGAGGCTTGATAATAGACTATACAAGGAAAAGAAATACCATGAAAAGACTAGCCTCTAAAACATTAGAGGATGAGTATAAAGGACTTGAAAAAGAGTTACAGAAAATGCCATAGAAAAAGGACATTAAGTTAAAAATGGACATCATCATTTTAAGTTAAACATAAAATGGGATTAATGGAAAAAGAAGAATTAGCACAGAAAATCAGAGGTGGGAAACAGAACTATTTTGAAGATGCAAATAAACCAGAGAGATGGTTAGCATATAAACTGAGAAAGGAGAAAGAGTCAAGGAAAATATTGCAATTAATAGATGATCAAGGCCAAATTTGCTATGGAGGTAAAGAGAATAAGAAATTATATGAGACTATTATGGGAAACTATACACACAAGAGAATATTGATGATGAAAGAGTTAAACAGTACTTACAGAATGCTAATCTACCCCAGATACCTAAAGAGATTGAAACAATGTTAGAAAGCAATATAACGATGATGGAATTAACTGAAGCACTTAAGAAGCAAAACAATGGAAAGGCACCAGGCCCAGATGGACTTCCAGTGGAATTTTACAAAACACTACAAGAATCGTTGAATCTTCCATTGCTAGAAGTTATGAATGAAGTTATGTTAAAGAAGAAGGAACCTAAATCATGGTCAGAAGCTTGTATTACACTTGTCCCAAAAGAGGAGGCCGATCCATTACAAATCAAGAACTATAGACCTATTTCCCTACTAAATGCAGATTATAAAATTTTTGCTTCAATATTAGCAGAAAGACTTAAAAAATACTTAAACAATTTTATCCATCCTGATCAAAATGGATTTCTGCCAAAGAGAAAATTAAAGATAATATGAGAATAATCTTGGACACTTTGGAATACTAAGAGGCACACCCTGAAAAACAAATGGCTTTGATATTTTTTGATGCATAGAAGGCATTTGACAATGTGAATTGGCGATTCATGTTATTACGGCTGGAACAGAAGGGCTTTGGTAAAAAATTCATCCAAGCAAAAGAAGCTGTATATCATAACCAAACGGCAAAGGTAATGATAGAGGGAGAATTGACAGACTCTATTGATATAAGAAAATGAACAAGACAAGGGTGCCCACATCACCTTTGTTGTTTGTGTTAACTTTGGAAGTGCTAAATAGAAATATTAGAGATGAAAAGAACATAAAAGGGATGAAAATTAAAAAAGAAGAATTTAAGTTGCAAAAATTTGCAGATGACCTGGTTTTAATCTTGGAAGATCCACAAGAAACAGCACCAAAATTGATAGAAAAGATAGAGACATATGGGAAGGTGGCTGGTTTGAAAATAAATGAAGACAAAACAAAGATTTTGACAAAGAATATTTTATCAAGACAAAAGAAAGATTTGGTGGATGTATTGAAAATCCAGGTCACAAATAAGATCAAGTACTTGGGGATACATTTACTTGGGGATACATGTACTTGGGGACAGCAAGATGTAGTACACTAAAAGAGAATAACTATATTAAATTAAACAGCAGATAGCACTAGATTTGGCGAAATGGGAAAATTTACAATTGTCATTAATAGGGAGAATATCAACAATCAAGATGAATATATTACCCAGAATTTTATCTTTGTTCCAAACAATTCCAATTAGGCTTGGAAATGACTATTTTGAAGATTAAAATAAAATCATGTTGAAATATATATGGCAAGGTAAGAAAACAAGAATAAAATTAAAACTTTTGCAAGTTGCTAGAATAAGAGGAGGATTTGGTTTGCTTAATTGGGAGTTGGACTACCAAGCTACAAATTTGATGTGGGTCAAGGAATGGACAACATTATGAAATACTAGATTGTTGTCACTAGAAGGACGTGATCTGTTGTTGGCATCTTTTTTATGGTATAAAGGAACTAAAACACAGGGGTATTTTAGAAGGCATCATATATGGGAGTCTCTGTGGTTAAATTGGGAGAAGACTAAAAGGCAATGTTATTTGAAAATTCCAGTCTGGCTATCAGCTATTGAAGCATTTTCTTATCCTATAATATACAAAAAGGAAAAAAAACAGTTAGATATGGTGAAATAGTGAATGAAAAGGGTGAACTTAAATCTATACAAAAACCAGAGGAACAAGGTATAACGATGAATTGGTTTTCATATGCTCAAATACATTCTAGGTATGATAAAGATTCTAAAGCAGAAGATTTTTATGATAAACTGACTGATTTGGATAAGATTTTGACAGGTACTGATGAAAAGGTGATTAAAAAAACTGCATGGATATTTATTAGAAATTAAACTAGAAGAAGAACAAGTTAAAGAAACAATGATTGCTTGGGGGAAGACTTTTGGATATGGGATTGATTTAGAGAAATGGCAAGAATTGTGGCCTCAAAATTATAAAATGACAATGTTAACATCATATAAAGAAAATTTGTATAAAATGTTTTACAGGTGGCATTTTTCCCCAACAAGAATAGCAAGAATGTCCAAGAACAAGTCTGAAAAATGTTGGAAATGTCATCAGATACCTGGCTCATATTACCATATGTGGTGGATGTGCGTGGATGCCAAAAAATATTGGACTAAAATCCACACATGGTTGGTAAAAATGACAAAGCATATAGACCTAAAATGACAAGCATATAGACCTGAAACCAGAGATATTTTTATTGGGAATGTTACCTGAAATATATAGTAAATAATTTAAATATTTGATTGTAAATGTATAAACAGCGGCTAGAATCATATTTGCTAAAAACTGGAAAAATGAGAAAACACCAACACAGGAGGAAGTTATGAAGAAAATAATGGAATGTGCTGAAATGAGTAGAATGATGTTTAAAATCAGAGAAGAAGAGGATAAACAGTTTTATAAAATTTGGGATCTATTCTATCAATGTTAGACAATAAAAATGGTCATGAAATATGTATATTTTTAGAAAATAATGAATATAAAAAGATGTATTTTTATTATACCAGAAACACCAATCAAACAAACTCCAAGACCAATAAACACAGACCAAGACTCCCAACCAATCAAGATGACAAAAAAAACTATCCTGGCACAACAGAAAGGTAGCCTCAAATTTAAAACTAAGGGCTGTGATAGCCTGACCCACATACGAACTCAATACAGAAGCCTGATGATGGCGGATGAGATTATGCCGAAACGTTGCTACAACTTTAAAAGCACAACGACAATGACGTGGGATAATACCCGAAGGAAGCTGAACAGCACACATGTAAGTACCCGCAAAAATTTAAAACACACACACACACACACACACACACACACACACATATATATATTTGTTTGTTTTTTTACGTTTTCGCGAGTACTTACATGTGTGCTGTTCAGCTTCCTTTGTGTATTATCCCACGTCATTGTAGTGCTTTTAAAGTTGTAGCAACGTTTCAGCAGAATCTCATCTGCCATCATCAGGCTTCTGTATAGAAGCACTACAATGACGTGGGATAATACCCGAAGGAAGCTGAACAGCACACACACACACTCACACACACACACACACACACACACATATATATATGTATGTATGTTTTTTTAAGTTTTCGCGTGTACTTACATGAATGCAGTTCAGCTTCCTTCAGGTATCATCGAACTCAATACAGAAGCCTGATGATGGCAGATGAGATTCTGCTGAAACGTTGCTACAACTTTAAAAGCACTACAGTGACGTGGGATAATACCTGAAGGAAGCTGAACTGCATTCATACACACACACACATACACACACACACATACACACATGTATATAGAAGATGGTTTGATGTTTTTATGTTGTGTTTGTTTATGTTTGTCTTAAAAAAACAATAAAACTTTTTTTTAAAAAAAAAACATCATCAGGGTGGGAACTGTGTGCAACAGATATAGCACATGGCACAATCTAGTTGGCCAAAGACTGTTTGTAATCCCAGACATTTTAATTGTTTTGGCATGTTTCATAAAAAATTCAGGAGACAAACCATAAAACAGAGTTGTTTCCATTTAGATTCTCTTCCATATAAACATGGAATTCTTTTGTACAATTAAAGTGGTAATCTAAATGATGTGAAAGCAAATTTTTGTCAAAGATGAAAAACAAAAATCAGACCCCTACTTCCTTTAATTCTGTTTCCCAGTATACTAACCCATTTAGCACATACCTGGGAACTGCAATAGTAAGAATACCAAGGTACATCTTTTGCTTCCATGTTCCATAGGATATATGAGTCTTTAAAACTTGATGCTGGCTTTAAGTGATGCTGGCTTTAAGGCAGAGGGTATATAATAACATCCGTTGATAACTTTTTAATGGCATCCACACTAAATATATACTGTATTTATTTACAAAAATACATTTGGAATGTACCCACTCCTCACTGATGCATGGAACAACATCTCAAATATTTGAAGTATTTTGTGCTTATTGGTTTTTTTTTTCTTCGTAGTGCTTTATATACAAATTCAGAGTCTGTTCTTTTCAGATCAACCATTGATCCATTTGGTTGTGACAGGAATTAATCAACTGGCAAGCCTGAATGATGAGCAACTGGTCCAAAATTACCCAGCCAGTTTTCACACTAAAGGCGAGACTAGAAGTCATGGTCTCCTAGATTCTAGCTGGTACCTTAACCTCTAGACCAGGGTTGTCAAACTAGTGGCCCACGGGCTGGTGTCATGTGCTGGCCACTCCCACACTTAGTTTAGCGATGGAGAAAAAGTTGCGATATGTTATGTGATGACACTGTGATGACACAAGTTTGACACTCCTGCTCTAAAACAAATTGGCTCTCGTACTTTACTTTTTTTATTAGATTCCTTGCATGTGCACACACATACACAAAATCACAATCATATTCAATCATAAAATTTAGCCTTCCAACTTGGCTAGGTACTATTCTTATTCCCAATGAAATGGAAAGGATAGCTGTGTACAATAACAGATGTAAAAGTCTATTGGTGAGTTGGATCAATGAGATATTTAAGCAATGACTTTTACCAATACAAAATTTAAAAAAAAACTAAAGGTGAAAATGTACCCATGACTTACTCTGTTCTTCATTGAATTATATCTGATCCATAACCCAAGTAGTTATATCTGATTCATAAGGAAGCATTTTTATGGAGTTGATGAACAAGAAAAAATATCTTTTGAAAAAGATAATTTATATTTTCTGCATGATTGTGTTAAAAACAGATTTAAAATATAGAGTATTATGGCATAGTGGTGGAAGAATAATATTTATTTCATTAAAAAGAGACATTCATAGTTGCTTTTTTGAAAAAAGTTACTTCATTCCGGTAAATCAAGTAATTTCCAATGGAGATATTGAGCATAAGCTTATTAATTACTGCTAGTAGAATAGATCTGCTTTCCTCCCTTTTAGTGAAATGGAATAATGATTGCATAGCTCAATTTCTTAGGAATGTTTGTTGTTCTAAGTGAGTAAAACAAGCTGAAGAATGGTTACCCACAAACTATACTGGTTATTAACAATTGTGGAATGCTTTTTTGCATCTATTTACCATGTTTTCTCAAAAATAAGACCCTGTCTTATATTTTTTTTATGTCAAAAAAGATACCAGGTTTTATTTCTAGCAAATGTCACCCACTGACTAACCTTACTTGCCCTAACCCTAACCCTTTTTGCTGCCAGAAGCCTTGAGGAACTTGTTCTTCAGCCAGCAAGACTTTCCTGAATTCCTCTGCAGCTGATATCAGAGCTCCAAATTGATCCGAAGCTTTGCATCAATTACAGAGGCCTTCAGGAAAACCTTGCCAACCTTGCCAGCTGCCGAAGAAATGGGCCAGCAAGGCAGGTGTCTGGCAAAAACTGTCCAAAGGTAAGTACGAAAGGTAAAGGCAACTCTGCCCCCTCATTCCCATGTTTACCCATGCACTTGGGTGGGCAGGATCTTAATTATTTTAAGGGTAGGGCTTATATTGGATGTAAAAATTAACTAGGACTTACTTTCAGGGTAGGTCTCATTTTTGGGGGGAAACAGGGTAGTTAGTTGAATGTGCAGGAGCAGGTGCAGAAAAGAGATAATAGCTTTTTGGGAGACCCATCTATCATTGTTGAAGTTATCATTTCTAATATGTCATTTGAGATTAATGAAAAGCATACATATATGGTAAGTCCAGCTGTTAAGCTACTGGCATATAACATTCTTCTTTAGTTGATGGCCCAATGCCAATTTCTGCAGCTGTCTGTGTCTTAAATGTCTTTCTGGTTAATATGCTAACCACCTCACCATTCTGGATATATTAAAAAGTAGTTTAGAAAACAACAAAGCATATGTCATTAATATTCAGTAATTTTTGGAAAATGAAATATACCATGTCTATGTGAGTTCTAGTCCACCTTAGACCTAAAGCCAACTTGATGACTTGGAATGATCACTTTCCCTCAGCTCTAGGAAGCAGGCAATGACAAACCACTTTTGAAATTCTTGCACCAAAGCTTCAGGGACATATCATCAGGAGCCATCAATGACATAAAGTCACACAAACAAACAAAAACAAGTACACACACACACACACATGTCAATGTGCAATGAGATATTCTAATATTTTTAGACAGGATTCTGGACTAAATACTCATTTCTTATGTATACTTACTGATTAAGCTCAACTGGTAAAATACTATTGTTTGATATTAGATAAATATAGGAAAGAAAGGACAGCACTCCAGAGGGTTAATGTCATTGCCCAGAAGATCACTGTTGCCCTCTCCCCTCTTTGGAAGAGTTTTATAGCTCCTGCTGCCTTAAGAAAGTTCAAAACATTCTCAAAGATCCACCTCATCCTGGGCACCCTTTTTTTTGAACTATTACCATCTGGCAGATGGTACAGAATAATAAAAACAAGGACAAATATGCTGAAAAACAGCTTCTATCCCAGGCCAGTAGCTCTGTTGAATTCTACTGTATAGTACAATATCAGGGGTTTTCAATTCCATGTACAGAATGTGAAGGATGTGTATTTATGTTAATTTTCATAGTTATCGTGTACACTGATGGCGGTATTTAATTTCATTGTATGAAGCACAATGACAATAAACTAAACTAAACTAAACATATTATTGACCTTATTATTTCTAAGCAATTTGGTTTATTCTTCCAAGGTGAAGGGCCTGGCTTAAAGAACATGGCTGAATCTCTGTCAAGATCATGGATTTTCTTTTTTTAGAGAAGTTAGATTACTCAGCAGCACAAAACCAAAAGTGACAGGGAAAAAGGAGAATCATGTTAGAATGCACTTGCAAAGTGGCACATACATGCCTTAGATGTAACATATAAAAAGACAAAGAGGAAGAGGGCAATTAAATTGCAGATGCTGCAAAATATGCTGCTGCTGAGGCTACCACTTCATTAAAGTGCAGGGCATGACAGCAAAATCTAGTTGGCCAGAGATTTCAGCTTTGGGATGAGAAGGTAGACCAGAAGAGACGTATGAGGAAAGACCAGAAGAATGAACCATATTTTATAAGGAGATTCAGAGTGTAGACAGTAGGACTTTGTGAATCAAAGGTTTTTTTTTTAAATGGCAAGACAGCTAGAAGAAAACTCATAGATATTCCAATATCAGTAACTGAGATAAGGATGGGAAAAAGGTGTAATTAAGGTAAGGGAAAAAGAACTTGAAAAGATTTGATTTGGTAAGCTTCTTATACCAGGGGTCCCCAACCCTGGGTCACAGCCCACTAGTGGGCTAAAAGATAGTCCATTCAGAACTAGGCTAAGTGACAAGCAAGCATACACGCACAGTTCCATTTGTGTGAACAGCATGTGTGCATGCCTGCTGCTTGTGATAATGGAGCTGGTGAGTACTTGCCCACTGCTCACACAGAACCGTCTCCTCTCCCCCCACCCCACTGGTCTGCAAGGGTTGAAGAGTGCTTCCTTATATTACAGTATTTTGTATGTACAAAGAAGCAGAAGCTAGTTTTATAAATAATATTTTCACCTCTGTATATTCACTACTACTTCACTGGTAGACACAATGTCCAGAATAAAATCCTCCATTTGTTTAACTAGTCGGTTTGTTTGTGATTGTGTGTGTGTTTACCAGCTCTAATCCTGACTACAATACTACTTGATGAGATCCAGGGAACAGGTCTTCAAAGTCACAGTATCTACCCCTGGAACATCTTGCTATTAGATAATAGGAATGAAGTATTATAAAAGTCAAGTACAATGATTCCAGGTTTGGCAGGAGAAGGGTAAATAGGCAAAATTTTAATGGATGTTTTTTCTTTCTTTGTGCTGTTTGAGAAATAACATCAAGGAATGAAGATACAGACTGCACACAGCAGCATGATTCATATCCTTTGTATTTTCAAAGTACATGCCTAGAAAGAAGGCTCTAGAAGTAAACAGAAGCATCTGCTTTTGAAGCCAGAAAACAAATAAGTTTTATATACAAATTATATTTAATGGCATTTTCTTCACAGTGATAAAGAACCTATCCAGTACATTAAAGTGCAAATGAAGGGAGAACTGGCCAAAATGAAGATTGGAAAGGAAGGAAGGAAGAAATAGTTAAATCACGAGAAGGCTGGAGCTAAGCTCAAAGGATGGGAAAAGATGCATACTTTGAAAGAGAAACCCCAAAGAAGCCTTAAGCCCATGTCACACTGAATCAACTGATGCAAAGAGGATGTAAAACGGACAAAAAACATTGCCATCCGTTCGAAAACGTGATGTACTCATTGCCTCCGTTTTGCTTCCTCTCTATCCGTCCAGCATCCGTTTATTGACGTTTCATCCGCTCCAAAAGTTTTAGGCTGCCCAAAACTTTTGCGCAGAAAATGTATCCAGTTCGTCCATTCTGCATCCACTATGAATCCGCTACGCATCCGTTACGCATCCGCTATATCCGCTAGGCGTCCGCTACGCATCCGCGCAACTCCATCTGCCCGGACGCAGGGAGGAAGCGGAACGGACGTGGAACGGATGCAGAATGGATGCCTAGCGGATGCAGAATGAAAAAAAAGCGTTTTAAACGGAAAAAACGTTCGCAGAGGGGACCTATCTTGGTTATTAAGGATGTCTAGAGGATGCCTACAGGATGCCTAGAGGATGCCTTGCGGAAAACCTATACTGCCTATAAAAGGGGGGAGCAACTCGCCTGCATCTTACTTTCAGAACAGCAGCCCAGCTGTGAAAACCTCTGCAGCCTTCATCTGCCTCTTCCTCTTCCACAGCATCCAGTTATGTCCACCGTGGATTGTAACAAAGTCCTTTCGGCAGCCACCATCGTTCTGCAACAGTGCGAAGCCATCTGCAGGCTCTGTGAACTCTACTGCGAGAAGAAAAGGAGCCACCCAAAAAGAGTCTGGATCCAAAGATGGTTCACCAGAAGAGCAGAGGACGGACTGTACAACAAGCTGATGGTGGAGCTCAGGAACGAAGACTCTTGTGCATTCCAGAATTTCATGAGGATGCATCCAGCCATGTTTGACGAAGTTGTGCAGCGCCTGACACCCAGGTTGACCAAGGCAAACACCAGCTTCTGGCCCAGCCTGGAACCTGGGCTCAAGGTGGCACTCACTCTGCGCCACCTGGCCTCAGGGACCTCCTACAGGAGCATACAGTATGGCTTGCGGGTGCCATCCAACACCATCAGCATTGTGGTCAGAGAAGTGGTGCAGGCCATCATCGAAGAATACAAGAAGGAGCTCCTCCGGTGCCCCTCCACTGAAGAAGGATGGAAGAAAGTTGCAGAGCAGTGGTATCAGAAGTGGAACTTCCCCCACACCGTTGGAGCCATAGGTGGCAAGCACGTGGCCTGCAAAGCGCCAGCCAAGTCGGGGTCCATTTATTTCAACTCCAAGGGCTTCTTCAGCATCATCCTCTTCGCCATGGTCGATGCTGACTACAAGTTCATGTACATCGATGCTTCAGGCAACGGCTCATCTTCAGATGCCCTGGTATACAACGCCAGTCACCTCAAGGAGGGGCTGGAATGCAACCTCATCGTGGGTTTCCCAGATCCAGAACCCCTGCCCAACGACACACAAGATGTGCCCTACTTCATCGTGGGGGATGACGCCTTCTCCCTCACAACCTACCTCATGAAGCCCTACATTTCCAGACTCCTCCCCCGTGAAGAGAGGATCTTCAACTACAGGCTGTCCAGGGCAAGGTGGGTGGTGGAGAACGCCTTTGGCATCCTGGCCAACAGGTTCCAGGTACTTCTCACCACCATGCAGCATTGCCCGGAGACCATGAGGAGCATCATGGAAGCTTGCTGCATCCTGCACAATCTCACTCACAATCTACCCAGTCTTGCAGAACAGGCTCATGGACCTCCAGCAAGGCAATAGGGACATGGAGCCTGGGGAATGGAGGCAAGGGCGAAACCTGATCGACATTGAGGATGTGCAAGGCCCCAACAGAGCCTCACATGAAGCGAAGAAGCAGTGCAACCTCCTGAAACACTGGTGCAATTCCCCAGCTGGAGCAGTGGAGTGGCAAGACAGGATGGTAGATGCTTAATGGATGCTTCCTTCAGCCTGTCTCATCACACTGATGAGATTGTGCCATGTATGTTTGGTTGGCCTACAATGAACAGGGCGTTTAATAAAGAGTTGTGTTTATGTTGACATGCGTGGATAATTATTACATTATTATTGATAATAAAGGGCCATAGGTGTGGCACCTAGGAGAGTGGACCATACAGTCCCACTATGCTTGCACTGGAGGCTTATCTATCCCACTGCTATCCTAACCCATCCCACAGCTATTACCCATCCCACAGGTATCCTAACCCATCCCACAGCTATCCTTACCCATCCCACAAGCATGCAAAGGCATAAACCATTTCTAAAAGTTTCCAGCAAGACTTTATTAAAAAAAAGAAATGAAGCAAGTGTGTGAATCATAAATAGACTTTATTAACAAGAAGCTATAAAACAGAAATGAGTCTCTGGCACTCCTCTTGGTTGCTCAGTCTCAGGGGTGAAGGGTCCAGGTGCTGTGGAGGTGGCTGGTGCTGGAGTGCTTGTCATCAGTTCCTCCAGAAGCAGAAGCAGCAGAAGCCCCAGCCCCAGAAGAGCGAGCCCGTGCTGCAGAAGCCCCAGGAGAACCAGAGTGAGGGCCAGGGGTTGGGATGGTAGCCCTGTCCCTCTTGCCAGGGCTGGCAGCAGATCGCTGAGGCTTGCTGTGCTTCCGCATGGTTGTGGGGTTGCTGGCTGGCAGGGAGGCTGACAGGAACCAAAGCTGGCAGCAAAGCTGGCAGGGAGGCAGGCACCAAAGCTGGCAGGAAGGCTGGCAGGCAAGCAGGCACCAAGGCTGGCAGGCAGGCTGGCAGGCAGGCATGCACCAAGGCTGGCAGGAAGGCTGGCAGGGAGGCAGGAACCAAGGCTGGCAGGAAGGCTGGCAGGGAGGCAGGCACCAAGGCTGGCAGGCAGACATGAACCAAGGCTGGCAGGAAGGCAGGCAGCAAGGCTGGCAGGCAGACCAGCTGGCAGCAAGGCTTGCAGGCAGACCAGCTGGCAGCAAGGCTTGCAGCGATGCTTGCAGGCAGGCTGGCAGCAAGGCTGGCAGGGAGGCTTGCAGGCAGGCTGGCAGCAAGGCTGGTAGGGAGGCTGGCAGCAAGACTGGCAGCAAGGCTTGCAGGCAGGGCTGGCAAGGCAGCCAATCCGTCCGGCAGCAGGTCTTTCCTCTGAATGGCGACCTGCTTCTGAGCTGCTTCTGTTATATCCGCGGGGCTGATGCAATGCATCCCCCCCCGCATGCGCAATTAACGGCAGGCATCCGCTATGCTTCCGCTGTGCATCCTCTGTGCATCCTCTGTGCATCCGCTGTGCATCCGCTGTGCATCCGCTTCATCCGTTCGGCATTCGTTCTGCATCCGCTGTATCCATTCCCGTCCGCTTTGCTGAGGTCCCCCGAAAGCCCTGCGGTTGCACCATCCACTCCCATCCGCTTCCATCCGCTGGGCTTCCGTTCCGCATCCACTTTGTATCCACCCTGCGTCCTCCCCGCATCCGTGTTATCCGCTCCGGTTATGCAAATTTTTGCCCCTTTTGAGAGCGGATAACAACGGATGGAACATTTTGCTCGTCCGCTGTGTCCTTTTTGTATCCGTTCGCCAGTGTGACATGGGCTTTACTTCAGGAGTCAATAAAGGTGGTGACAATTTGAATTCCAGATCAACATGGCTAGAGGAGCAATTGCTCCAATGTTGAATTAAAAGCAAAGATATGCTCCACTAGGCATAGCATAGTGCAACTGAAAAGTAAATAAGCTCGCAGGGGATTGGAAAGGCTGTTATAAAATAAATACTGAAGTATATGAAGATAATTATTTTGCATGTTAATATATGTACAGTATTGTCCAGATTTCAAACTCCCATTTGTTAGCCTTGCAGTTAGAAAAGGACATAGAACTTGATGTATTAATAGAGATTTCTCACTGACAAATAATAAATTTGAAATTTAAAGGAACCATGTTGGAAACCAAATCTTACAAACAGTTCCCCTGAGAGTTATCTGATATGAGAAAACCTGATAATGCAAAAGGAGGAATTTTCACTGAATCTTGGCATAGCACAAATCAGGCAGAATCAAAAGGAAGAACTATCTAGTTTCAAAAGTGTAAATTGCAAATATATCAGATATACAGTCTTGTTTGATTTCATGGTAAAATGTCCTTGAGAGTCATATACAACAAGCACTGAAAGCACAAATATGCAGCACAGAAGCCATATTTAATTTGTGAGGAAAGCATACTTGTCCCTGTTCCCTTTCAACTAAATCAAATACAGAAAGGTGGCATTTTGCACTTTTCTTGGTGGAAGTGTCTCGTTTTTGCTGCTTATATTTGATTTCTGAAGAAAGGCGAGATCATTAAGTAATCCATCATCTTCCACTTAGAAACAAATAACCTACTCTCTAATAAACAATTTGGTTTCAGGAAAAAACTATCATGTAATCTGCAACTCTTACACTGCATAAACATATGGACTACACAACTCGACCAGGGCAAAGCAATAGACACAATCTACATAGACTTCTGTAAAGCCTTTGATTCAGTGGTACACGACAAACTACTCCTAAAACTAAAATCTTACAATATCTCTGGACACCTACATAACTGGACAGAAGCATTCCTGTCAAACAGACAACAATGGTCAAAACTGGGAGCGTCCTATCAAATTCTGTAACTGTCAACAGTGGTGTCCCCCAAGACAGTGTTCTAGGACTAACTCTTTTCATACTCTACATAAATGACCTCTGTGATCATTCCAAGAACAACTGCGTTCTCTTCGCTGATGATGTAAAGCTATTCAACACCACAGACAATACTGCTACCCTTTAAAAAGACCTTTACTATGTATCAGAATGGTCAAACAATGGCAACTTCAAATCTCAACAAATAAATGCTCTGTCTTATATATTGGCAAAAGAAATCAGAAAATAAAATACAGGCTGAATAGTCAAGACCTTGTTGATGATTCAATTCTGTCAAGGATCTTGGAGTACTCATCTCTAATTATCTAAGTGCTAGAGCCCACTGTAACTACATAGCCAAAAAGGCATTAAGAGTTGTTAACCTAATCTTACGTAGCTTTTTCTCTGGTAATATCACACTAATAACTGGAGAATGCAAAACTCGACCAATACTCGAATACAACTCATCAGTCTGGAACCCACATTATGTATCTGATATTAACACAGTTGAAAAAAATTCAAAAATATTTCACAAGAAGAGTTCTCCACTCCTCTACTTGTTGCAGAATACCTTATGCCACCAGACTCGAAATTCTAGACTTAGAAAACCTAGAACTACGCCGCTTTTGGTCCTATCTAAGTATCTAAGTATCGATTTAGTCCTATCTAAAATCATACATTGCAATGACTTACCTGTCAATGAATACTTCAGCTTCAATCATAACAATACAGGAGCACACAATAGATACAAACTAAAGGTTAACTGTACCAAACTTGATTGCAGGAAATACGACTTCAGCAACAGAGTGGTCAATGTCTGGAATACTCTACCAGACTCTGCGGTTTCTTCCCCAAACCCCAAAAACCTTAACTTTGGACTGTACCATTGACCTCACCCCTTCCTAAGAGGTCTGTAGGGGGCATCCATAAGTGCACCAAAGTGCCTACCGTCCCAGTCCTATTGTTTCTTTTATTTTTTATTTTTCTTATATGTATCCATGTATTCATAACTATGTTTTTACTTATACCTATTATCTTATAAGCAATTGTCAAAACAAACAACAAACAAATAAATCATGAGATAATCAAATGGACTCTGGCAGATGCTTCTTGATAGTAGATTGCAGGAAACACAATTTATGATCAGCTAAGAGTCAAGTCATATCTAAGTTTACAGTGATATCATCGTCTTTTAAGGACAGAAAGCTTCACCGAGCCTCATTTCATAATCATGTTTTGAATTATCTTTTTATTGTTTTGAAAATATTAAGATTCTTTGGATTGCAAGTTTTTACTGTATTCATTAGGTGAGTTTTCTTCTTAGTGAAAGAAGTTTTAAACACAATTTTAAGGATTTCAAAGAATATTATTTTTGGCAATACAGCAAAAATAGTGTTTAGAGTTCTGCTTTTGAAAAGTTAATTGAAATTAATTACAAAATTCTAACCATGGGAAACTGTGACTGCTTGCTTTCTTTAAGGCACGGTCCCACTGCACTTACGGATGCAAAGAGGATGTAAAACGTTAAAAAAGCTTGCCATCTGTTGGAAAACGCTATGCATCCACTGTGTACTCACTGCATACGTGTTTCATACGCTCTATCCATCGAGCATCCGTCCACTGCGATTTCATCCGTGCAAGAAGTTTTGAGCTGCACAAAACTTTGTGAATGGATGAACTTTCTGCCGCGTATGATGTACATCCACAACATATACGGGCAACAAACGTTCTATGTCCGTTATCATCCATTAAACATCCGCTGTATCCTCTCTGCATCCTCTGGCTATCCCCTCAACTCACATCCACTGCAGCTGAAAATGGAAAGAGGGAGGAAACAAAATGTACATGTACATGGAACAAAATTGTTCCATGTACAACGTCTACACAGCGTTAGTAGCACGGAAATAAAAGGATGTAAGCGTATGCATCTCATATATAAAGGATTAAAATGGACAAAACATTTGTATCTGGGATGTATTTCGGATATTTAGGATGTCTGCAGTATGTCTAGAGTATGCAGAAGGACACCTAGCAGACAACTGATATTTTCTATAAAAAGGGGGAGAAAATCATCTGGATCGCTGGGATGGTGGACCATTCAGTCCCACTATGGTTGCACTGGAGGTTTATCTATCCCACAACTATCCTTATCTATCCCACAAGCATGCAAAGGCTTAACCATTTTTTCAAAGTTTTCACCAACACTTTATTAAGTAAAAAAAATGAACCAAGTAAACTAAGTGTCTTAAGCAAAGATAAATTTTGTTAACTTTCTTAGGTAAACTTTATGAATTTATTAAATAAGCAAAATGAACCAAGTAAAGTGTCTTAAGCAAAGATAAACTTAACAAGTAAACAATCAGTCTTTGACACTATTCTCAGTCACTCTGAGTCATGTCCATGGTCTCAGCTGTTAAGCGGGCAGGGACTGTGGAGGTGGCTGTGACTTGAGTGCTGGTCTGAGGCACCATTGGGGTGTTTGGCCCTGAGGGTACAACAGGTGGTGGTGTGTTCAGGAAGCTATCTGACAGCTGACTCAGTCCCATGAGGTTGAGAGGCCCTTCATCAAGGACTTGAGATGTCAGGCCCAATACTGATGACAGATTGTCCATTGTCGGGCTTGGCTGTGAGGTGGAGGAAAGGTTGGGAGGAGTGTAGTAGGGCTGTCTGGTCTGCAGCTGAGTGAGGAGTGGCGTCTGTGGCATCCGATGAACCTGGGCCTGGACTGGAAAGTTCTGCTTCTGCTGTGGGAAGTCCTGGTAGTCGTAGCCTTGGTAGGTGAGGGGCTGATGAAAGCCGTGGAAGGGCTGTGACATCACCTGGGGTGAAGGAGCAGACCTGGACTGGGTAGGAGCAGCTTCAGCTGGGCCTTGAGGGTTGTGCAGAAGTGCTGTGATCTTCTGCTTCATCACCTGGTACTGGGCCTTGGGCAGGTCCCTCAGGGTCTGGCTCACGTAGGTGATGGTGTTCCAGCCCGAGGATGCTCTGTCCAAGTGGACCATCTGAGAGAGAAGTTCTGTGCTGGTCTTCATTGTGTCCCTGATCTCCAACAGCACACTGTGGTCCTGGTCCTCCAGTCTGCCTCTCTGCCTGCATCCTCTGGAGCTGAGGGTGGGGGTGGGGGCGGGTTGGCCTCTGGTGGCTGCTGCTTCTTCCTCCATTTGTGACAGCAGGGCATCATCCTCCATGGGATCCTCCAAGTCCGCCAGCATGGGGAGTGCAGCTGTCGGGGGGTCTCTGCTGTTGGGCCCTCTGAAGACACCTCCCTGGACAGGCTCGCTGGCTCCTGGCTGGAAGAGGACTGGCTGTCTGTGGGCTGTCTGAGGGAGAGGGGTCTCAGAGGGGCTACTTCTCGGTGGTGAATCTCATCCTCCAAGAAACTGCACTTAGCCATGATGTACATCTCCCGGTCAATGAGCTTGACAGTGGCCTGCCCGGATTTCTTGAGGTGTAGCTTGCCATACCAGGTGTGCATGTGTTTCCACCATCCAAGGAGTACTTCTGCAGTGTACCCCAGGCTCTCTGCCTTGTCTCTCCAAGCTGCCTGCTTCTTCTTGGTGTCCCGATACAGTCTGTGGCCCTTTCTCCAGAGGTATTCGTTCTCCCTCAGCCATTCCAGCACCTCATCCTCATGTTCCTCAGAAACGGTGTACTGTTTCCTCTCTCCCTTCTCCTTCTCTTTCCTCTTCCTTCCTCTGGCAAGGGCTTCAGCAGGGCCTTCAGGGGCTCGAGTAGCAGGGCCTTCAGCAGCAGGCAGAAGGGTCTTGGGGCTGGTCCACCACAGCAGCAGCAGGAGCAGCAGCTTCAGAGTCAGTGCCAGGGGGTGGGATGCTGGTTCTGGCCTTCTTCACCTTGTCAGGGCTTGAACAAGTAGGCACGGGCTTCCTCTTCTTGCCTGACTGATGAACCATGGTGTTCCTGCAAGATGTATGTGGAAGCACGTCTTTCCCCTGTATGCTGACTGTGTGCGTGTTGCATCCTTTTATATCTGCAGAGCTGACGCAATTCATACTCCACGCGGCATCCCCTTTGTTTCCTATGGGCGTCCATGATGCATCCGCTTCATCCGCTATGCATCCGCTTCGAAATTCTCCCCCGGAACCCCTTCGGAGGTGTCATCCGCTTCCATCCGCTAGGCTTCCTATGAATACCTGTTTAACATCCCCACTACATACTACTCACGTCCGTTCTTTTTCATTCTTTTCCATTCTGTTTATGCAAATTTTTGCCACTTTTTGGAGTGGATGACAACAGATGGAGCCACCCCCGAAATTTTGCTTGTCCGCTATGTCCTTTATGCATACGTTTTGCGTCCGTTGGCCAGTGGGACCGGGCCTTTTGGGGAAAATGTGATAAGTTAGGTTGTTGAAGATTGGACACTAGAGGGCAACAGAAGCAAATAAAAGAATGGATGAATTGATTATATGTAAAAATAAGAAGATACTGTTAAAGATTTTTGCCAATATTGAAAGATTAGATGATAATATGGAAGAGAAACACATTTTATGGATAAAGATAGAATTGACTTAAACATGTGCTTAAATGTGACAAATAAACAAATAAATAGTGATTATTGAGAGAACAAAAATGTTAACTATATTATCATGATTAAAATATAGAAAAAATTAGAAAAAAATAGCAAGAAAAATATGCATGTAACAAATATAAACAATTACATGAATTTAATTCCATTCTTTCCATCATTGTCGAGATCATATAGCAACTTATTAAGTCATCTTATTTTTAGAACGCAACGACTTTTCAAAAATAGATTACAGACTTATATCCTGGATTTATTTCTTAAAATCAGGTGAATAGGTTTCTTTTCCTTTATTTAAAATTATCCTCTTTAATATTTGAACAAGACATAATTTAAAAATCTCAAAGCTCATCTTAAATTAGGACACAATGTACGCACATCATTTTGGGCAGGTCAGAAGAAATATGGAATCTAGTATATAGTGTTGAAACGCTTGGTTCCATTCCTGCATTTCTCTCTCAAGAAATGATGATGTAAATATCAGTTTGGGGTCTCATTTAGTTGGCAGTATTTAATTCAGATTGTCAAAGTATTCTAAGACTTTATGACCTCACTTTTTTACACAAAAGACTAAGTCAACATTTATAATCAGAAAGCTGTTTTTAAAAATCAGAAAGATTTTTTAAAAAAGTTTATTTGGTCACATTGGCTCATAACTCTAATCTAAATAAACTGAAACCTTAAGTTTAGAGAACTTTAGGAGACTATGACCTGATTTTTTTTAAAAAAGAAGTCCTGACATTGGATGTACTTATATTGAATTAAAAATAGTAAATCAAATAACAAAAAGGAACCATATGACATGTTTCATAGTACACGACAAACTACTTCTAAAACTAAAATCTTATGGCATCTCTGGACCCCTGCATAATTTGATATCTGCATTCCTATCAAACAGGCAACAAATGGTCAAAATAGGGAACACCCTATCAAATTCTGTACCTGTTAACAGTGGTATCCCCCAAGGCAGTATTCCAGGACCAACTCTCTTTATACTTTACATAAATGACCTTTGTGATCATTTTAAAAGCAGCTGCATTCTCTTCACTGATGATGTAAAACTATTCAAGACCACTGATAATGTTTCTACCTTTCAAAAAGACCTTGACTATGTGTCAGAATGGTCAAACAAGTGGCAACTTCAAATCTCAACCAATAAATGCTCTGTCTTACATATTGACAAAAAGTCAGAAAATAAAATACAAGCTGGATGGACATTACCTTGTACACAACTCTTACTTTGTAAAGGACCTTGGAATACTCATCTCTAATGATCTTAGTGCCAGAGCCCTTAACTGTAGCACTGTAACAACATTGCCAAAAAGGCATTAAGAGTTATTAACCTAATCCTGCATAGCTTTTTCTCCGGTAATATTGTACTGCTAACTAGAGCATACAAAACAATTGCTAGACCAATTCTCTAAAACATCTGTCTCATCTGTATGTACTCCGCACCGCATATTGGACTTGAATACAATTCAGAGAGTCCAGAGATTTTTTACGAGAAGAATCCTCCACTCCTCTACTTGCAACAGAATACCTTATGCCACCAGACTTGAAATTGTAGGCTTAGACAACTTAGAACTATGCTGCCTTTGGTCTGACCTAAATGTAGTTCAAAAAATTATGTATTGCAATGTCCTACCTGTCAATGAGTACTTCAGCTTCAACCACAAAAACCATGTGCATACAATACATGTGCAGACTTAAGGTAAACCACACCAAACTTGATTGCAGGAAATGCAACTTCAGCATCAGAATGATCAATGCCTGGAATACACGACCTGACTCTGGTTTCTTGCACAAACTCCCAAAACTATAACCTTAGACTGTCTACTGTTGACCTCACCCCATTCCTAAGAGGTCTGTAGGGGCATGCATAAGAGTACCAGCATGCCTACTGTCCCTGTCCAATTGTTCCCTTTTATTCATATCCATTTCATGTATTAATAATCATGTTTATACTTATATCTGTTATCTAACACATGCTCGACAAAATATAAATAAATAAATAAATAAATAGATAATATGTTATCAACATATTTGCTTTTAATGTGTAGTGGAAGCAGTCAAGGTATTAAATGCAAAATCTGGCTGCCAAACAAACTTGAGACACAAATAGTACACATTTCAAAAAACTTAAGACGGTAGTGTCCATGATCAAGCACTTCTAGAATGCCTTTGAAATCAGCCTTTGGCCTAATCTAGCAGGGCTATTTTAATATTTTTATGAAATCTCCAGATAACTTAGAGATCAACTAAAACATTTGTCTCCCAAAAGAGAAATGGACTACTAGAATTAGGAAGATGAGAGGATGGGATTAATATAGACCTGAGTAGGTAATAATTGTTCTGCAAATTACAATTCTTCTGAAAAAGAAAATATCTTTGAAAAAACATGGATCACATTTCTACACATTCACATCCAAGAAATGGTACCACTGAATTCTATACTTTGAATTTTGAGTAAATACAATATTCCATTTTATGTGCAATACTATGCATTATTTTTGCATTATTTGCAATTCAGTTATTATTGATGGTGGATATACTTTTTCTTCTTCTGTTATTTTATTCACCTTTCTTACATTTGGTCCAGTTGGGATTCTTCTGATTTCAGGGTTTCATTGAAGAAGAGTAGAATCCAGAAGTCCAATGTATTAGGCATCCTGTCAGCTTTAAAATTCAGCTGTCACAATGTTTAGCTCCAGCAATAGCACTTAAACTTATATACCGCTTCATAGTGCTTTACAGCCCTCTGTAAGTGGTTTACAACATCAACATATTGCCTCCTCCAAAAATCTGGATCCTCATTATACCAACCTTAGAAAGTTGGAAGGCTGAGTCAACCTTGAGCTGGTCAGAATTGAACTCTTAACAGTCAACAGTGAAAAGCTTGCAATACTGCATTCTAACCACTGTGCCACCACAGCTATTTATTTACCCATTGTTACTCGCAAAAATATATTCATAGGAGTACTTCTTTTTCTCTGCTGTTTTAGATGGTTTCATCTTAAACTCACCCATGCCTTCTGTCTAATGATTTCCCTCCTCTAATTTCAGTAGCAGATTTGCCAATTAATGATTACCCAGTGTTTTATTTTATTTTCAATTATATAGAAAATTGTTTTCTAAAAAAACCCTTTAGGACAAGAAAATTGCTATATAGCAAAAATAATGTCATCATCATAGCTATTTTTCATATAAGAAATGCGGTATCTGCTATCCCGCATCAGATGGGCGTCTCATGATAGGGAGCGAAGGAGAGAAAAACGACAGGAGACGAAGTTTCTCGGGATGAGTGCGCCCAGAATGGCTGGGTACAAGCTCTTTTATTATGCTCATTCAAAAGGGGGGGTCACTATCATTGTTTATTCAGAGCCTAGGTCAAGCCCAGGTCAGGCAGGATATGCAGGACTTAGATAAGGCAAAATACCAAGTCAGACAAGATGGCACGATCTACAATTTGATCAAGACATTCCTTACAAAGCTGCATGCCAGTCGATGTAATCACAAAGTGAATGCTTGACTCCTTGTCTCTGTACGTGCCCTGTAAAAGGTCACTGAGGAGACAGAAGTTCAATGATTACACGTGAATGATACAATGTTGCAAATGCCTGAATGATACATAGTTGTATTGATACACATTTGCAAACACATAAATGATACATAGTTACAACAAAGAAATAGATGGAATAAAAACAAGATTACACAGTTAAAGTGCTGTGCACATTGAAATTAGAGCAATATAAATTTGAGACCAATTTGCCTGCAAAAATTACATTATGATGTTCATCCTCCATACATATACTTTAACCGTACCTTTTGTACTATCAATTTTTGTTATTTTATTTAAGCTAGTGCCTATTAGTGTGCTTTTATGCTTTAATAGTTTATAGTAGATTGTAGTTTTAATATAAAGAATTAATGATTGTCATGTGTGAATGCCATTTTGTGCATATTTTTTTAAATTTCAGAAATGGCAATTTAATGGTGTTTTACTACTAAAGAAAATTGGTACACAAATTTATTATACACATTGTCACCATCACCAGTGTGGGATATTTTTTTTTGTGGATTTCTGAAGGGTACTTTGGAAATAAACTCAGCAAGTGCCTAGGAAAAAGTTATAAAAAATTTGGTGAGGACCAGGTACAGCTCAGCCTGGCACCAGAAAGAACACCTTACTTACAATACATAAATGTCCTTCTAATTTGGTGCCATGGGTATATGAGAACAGTTCAGGCAGCAACATTTACTGCCTGACTCTATTTTTTGTTTTTTGGGTTTTTTTTGCAAATAGCTAGTACTATAATAAGTAAATAAAATGATCCAGTTAAATCTCCTGGTTGAAATCATGGATAGGCTAGTCCATATTGAAGATTGCTTTTATTGTTCAAATTATTTGTAATATTTTTATTTGTAATATATTTTTGAATTGTAAGCCATCCAGAGTTATGGACTAAGCTGGCCAGCTATCGAAATTGAATGGATGAATGAATTTCCTGCAAGGCAGCCTACAGAATTGTTTAAAAAGAACTTTTGAAAGAAATCCTGTTTATGGGTTAGGATTCATTTTTTGTTTGACAGTGTAACCTTTAAATAACCTATCCTGGAATAAATGCAGAATATTAATTTCTAATTGATATCATTTCTAATTAATTAATTAATGATATTAATCTAATGATCCTAATTTCATATTCCTTACAGTTAGCATCTCATAGGATAAAATAGCTGAGTACTGAACAAAGAACAACTCATTTCCAATTAATGTTTTTGTTAAAGTATCTAACATATTCTTCAAATTAACTTGTCTTTTGACAATTTTTCTGGAAGGTTACAGACCAGTACCAGTCACCATGAACTCCTACCCTATCTGTTATTATAATTCCTGAGGAGAAGAATAAGAAAGAATTGGGTTTGGTCTGAGATCTCACTGTTACCTAACACAAATACAATAAGTAAAATAATTACAAGAGTACAACCTACTGGTATTGCAGAGGCATTTGACTAGATGATTTAACTCATGCTGTTTTCATTGGGAATGTAGAATTTTTACTAATCCCTAACAATTTCACATGAAAATAATTCCATAAGCTTTTCATTTGCGTCTTGAGTGTCAAAGGGTGTTCACATTCAGCAGAGAGTTGTTTGAAAGTATTCCTAGAAAGTACAATTTTTGCCATGTGCAAAAAATAAGCTCTTTAATCAAGTTAGTTTCAGATATCATCTGCATTATCTTCCTGTATCCTTATTTGTTTTTAAAATATTTTTATTGAAGAAAAGTATACAATAATAAGTGGTGTAAATTTAAGAAAAGAAAAAAGAAAAAAAAAAAGAAAATAGTATAAAGAAGCTGCTTTCAATCTTTATAGCAGTTACAAGTAAGTTTATCACTTGTACTGCCTCTTTAAGGTTACATCATAATTCCTTTCTTCCCATATTTTACCCTTTCTAGCTATCAAACCCATTAATCAACATCTCATTTTCTTCCATTTTTAACAAAAAGGGTTTCTTGTCACTAATAACTACCTTCTGTCTTCTGTCTTCTCTCTAATCAAACAAATCAATTTTACTATCTCGACAAATTATGTCATCTCACCAAACTCTTCATGCATATAATATTCTCACTGCAGTTAAGCAAAAACAATCTTCTATGAGGTTTTTTTCTACATGATTATTCATTAATTCCAATGGGGAAAAATTGGTTTTAACTGTGTTGTGATATTTAAAATTATTTGTATCTCTGTATGTGTTTAGACTCAGAATTTTCTAGCTTTCTTATAAATCTACCACTTGTGGTAAAATGACCCTTCATGTTTTCCACGTTTCTGACATTTATTTATTTATTTGATTTGTCAATCGCTTACAAGATAATAGATATAAGTATAAACATGAGCAAGAATACAGGAAATAGGTACGAATAAATGAGGACAATAGGACAGGGACAGTAGGCACTAGTGATAGAATTCAATTTTTTTTACTACCAGTTCTGTGGGCATGGCTTATTTGGTGGGCATGGCTTAGGGTCATGTGACTGGGTGGGCGTGGCTTGATGGCCATGTGACCATGGTGGTCACGTGACTGGGTGAGCATGGCTTGGTGGTCATGTGACTGGGTGGGTGTGGCCAACTCAATGTCACTCATGTCAAGGGGTGCCTTGCCTGGCCCCTCCCCTCCCAGCCATTCCTTCTCACCCAGCTTCAACTTATCAATAGTTCTGTAAAAATGTTGTTCACCTTTTTTTGACTTTATTATCTATGTACTATAGATGTACTTGGACATCTATATCATGGACCACTAAAAGGAGAAAATGGCTCATGTGCTTTGCCCAAGATGGTGACAGGCAACAGGCTTTCAGGGAGCTGCCAGAAAGAAAGGGAGGCAATATATTTTCCAAAGCAACTGAAGGATGGAAATTGAACAGAGAGAGAAGCAACCTAAAAGTAAGGAGAA
Organism: Laticauda colubrina; assembly: GCA_015471245.1. NCBI lineage: Eukaryota > Metazoa > Chordata > Lepidosauria > Squamata > Elapidae > Laticauda > Laticauda colubrina. The sequence continues at coordinate 16,635,480 of BLBF01000053.1, forward strand.
ACTTCCTGACAATGAGAACAATTAACCAGTGGAATTTCTTGCCACCAGAAGTTCTGGGTGCTCCAACACTGGAAATTTTAACAAAAGATTGGACAGCCATTCTCTGAAATGGTATAGAGTTCTCCCTCAAGGTCTCTTCTAAGTGTTATTCTGTTATTCTGACACCTTTCCCAGGACCTCTAGTCAGATTTTGGCATCCTCAGACTTTTCCTGCCTGAGCAGGGGGTTGGACTATAACAGGGGTCTTCAAACTTGACAGCTTTAAGACTTGTGGACTTCAACTCCCATAATTCCTCCTTCAGTCATATTATCTCAGGAATTCTGGGAGTTGAAGTCCACAAGTCTTAAACTTGCCAAGTTTGACTAGAAGATTATCTCCGAGATCCCTTGCAGCTTAGATTGCTGTGCTGTTTCAAAGAGTCTTCTGAAGCCAGGGTTTGTGTCCTTCTTTCCTCTCCTTTTTTTTCCTCTCTCCCTCCCTCCCTCCTTCCATGTATCTATCCATCCACTCATCTATATATCTTTCATTTTCTCCTCCTTTCTTTCTTTCTTTCTTTCTTTCTTTCTTTCTTTCTTTCTTTCTTTCTTTCTTTCTTTCTTTCTTTCCCTTTTCTCTTTCTATTCTTTCTTCTCTCTTCTCTCTTTCTCTTTCTCTCTCCCTCCCTCTCTCTTCCTCTTTTTCTCTCTCCTTTCCCTCTAGGAAAGGAGACCCATCTGAAACACACACAGGCTTCCAAGTGCCCGGCAGAATCTCTCATTACAAGGGTTCATCCCAGCCAGTTTCCTGTCCTGCATTGCCTGAAAAAGCCTTCCTCCCCTCCGCTTTTGGGGCTGGGAAATTCAAGTGAGGCATGTGCTGCAGCCTCCCCCCCCCCCCCCCCCCCCCGCACCAGCAGCTCTGGGCCAGGCAGCTTTCTCAACTGCCTGAAACCTTAGTTTCCTTCCTTCCACACTGAAAAAAACTCGCAGTGGCTATAGGCTTCTTCAAGAGGCTTTGCTGTACTTCTCCAACCTGCTGCTGCTGCTGCTGCTGCATCCTAGCCACCAGCCACGCAGGTCTACCCCATTGAACCTGCTGGTACAGCACTCTGAAAGAGATGATTGGAAACAGCCACTGCTTGTTCAGTGCAACCAGATGGACGGCTGGTCCCTTCCTTCTCTGCCTGCTTGTTCTATATGGCTGAGGAGGAAGAGAGTAGTCAGCCAGTTGAGAGAGGCTTCTGGTGCTGCAAAAGAGGTGGTTGGAAATGGCTTTTTTTGGTCCCAGCACCCCTTTTTCAGTGCAACCAGATGGATGGCTGCTCTCTTCTTCTCTGCCTGCTTGTTCTATATTGCTGAGGATGAAGAGAGTAGTCAGCCAGTTGGGAGATGCTTCTGGCGCTGCAAAAGGGATGGCTGGACATGTGGCCACCTACAGGCTAGCTGTGCTGGGCCAGGCCAGGCTCAAGGAGGTGCGTCCGCCAGGAGAAGCATGCTCCAGGTGGATAGGCAGGTGGGCGGATGCCCCAGGGCTACTGCATATGCGCACTGCATATGTAGTGGCTGCACTCACAGTGCACATGTGCAGCAGCTGCAGGACATCCATCCAAGCTATGCCTAGCCACCATGTGATAGGGAAAGCTAGGAGAGTGACCAGGGCATGTGAGTGACTGGGCAACTGGGTTGGGGGTGTGGCCAGCCAGGGGTTGCCACCGGTTTGGCAACCCACACCAAATCACTGCTACTGGTTCGCCTGAGCTGGGTGAACCAGTTGAATACCGCCTCTGGTAGACATGATGGTGCACTTATGCACACTCCTTACAGACCTCTTAGGAATGGGGTGAGATCAATAGTGGTTAGTTTGAGATTAAAGGAGTTGGGGTTAGAAGATGTAACAACAGAGTCAGGTAGTGCATTCCAGCCATTGACCTCTCTGTTGCTGAAGTCATACTTTCATATTTGAAGCGGTTTACATTGAGTTTGTATCTATTGTGTGCTCTTGTATTGTTGTGTGAAGCTGAAGTAGTCATTGACTGGTAGGACATTGTTGCAGATAATTTTGTGTGCTATGCTTAAGTCTAACCATAGGAGGCATAGTTCAAGGTTGTCCAAGCTCAAAATCTCAAGCTTGGTGAAATAGGGTATTCTGTTTGTGAGCAGAGGAGTGTAGTACTCTTCTCGTGAAATATTTCTGGACTTGCTCAATTGTATTAATGTCCGATATACAGTGTGAATTCCAGACAAATGAGCTGTATTTTAGTATTGGTCTAGCAAAGGTTTTGTATGCCCTAGTTAGCAATTCAATATTTCCAGAGGGAAAGTTTTGTAAGATTAGATTTACAACTCTTAATGCCTTTTTGGCAATGCTATTCCAGTGAGCTCTGGTGCTTAGGTTATTAGATATGAGTACTCCAAGGCCCTTGACAGAGTGAGGATCATCAACAAGATCATATCTGCCTAGTTTGTATTTGGTGTACTGATTTTTTTTTTACCAATGTGTAGGACAGAGTATTTGTTGGTTGAGATTTGGAGTTGCCAGATGTTTGACCATTCAGACACATAATCAAGGTCATTTTTAAGAGCAGCAGCATTGTCAGTGGTGTTGAATAGTTTTACATCATCTGCAAAGAGGGTGCAGTTGCTTATAAGGTGATCGCAAAGGCCATTTATATAGAGAAAAGAGTGTGGGTCCTAGAACACTGCCTTGGGGGACACTGTGTTAACTGGAGAAGGGTTTGATATAGCGCTCCCTATTTTTATGATTTGTTGCCTGTTTGACAGGAATGCAGTAGTAATCCACTTATGGAGGGATCCAGAAATGATGTAAGAGTTTAGTTTCAACAGTAGTTTGTCATGCACCATTGAATCAAAGGCTTTGCGGAAGTCTGTGTAAATTGTGTCTACAGCTTTACCCTGGTTAAGTAGAGTAATCCATATGTTTTTGCAGTGTAGGAGTTGTAGATTGCAGGACAATTTTTTCCTGAAACCAAATTGTTTTTTGAAGAGTAGATTGTTTGACTCAAAGTGGAGGGTGATGAATTGGTTAATGATTGATTCCATGACTTTGCATGTGACACAACACAGTGAGATTGGTCTGTAGTTTTCAACCAGGCTGGGCTCACCTTTTTTGAAGATAGGGATGACTGTTGCTAAGGACCATAGGTTTGGTAAGGAGCTGGTTCTGAATGATATCTCATATATAATGGTTAGGTGTTCCGTTATGGCAGAGGAGACCTTTTTTAAGAAGTATGAACATAATCCATTGGGGCCAATAGATAGGGATGGTTTTAGGTTTCATTGTGCCTTTTCTATATTATCTTCTGAAAAGTCAATATGTAGTAGGTCATTACAGTTAGTTGTGGTATGACTAGGAAATGTGGGGCATGAACTATTGCTGTTTACAAAGACTGAACTGAAGAGAGTGTTGAAGAGATTGGCCTTAACAGCTCCATTGTTGCAGTCATTCTCATTTGGTCCTTTTAAGGATGGGATGGTTCTTGATTCTTTAAGTTTGGTGTATGTATTTAAGTTTCCTGTATGTATATCTTATTGGAGCAAGCAGTAGCTGTGAAATAGTAACTGTCTGTTGCCCTTGAATAGATGCACTTGTCACTCACCATTTCTTTAAAAGCATGCAGTTTCTATTCTCTTTTTGTTTAAATGCCTTAACTGCAACTTATAATTGCAGCTTTCTCTCTGCAAAGCTTATTTGGGTTCTAGCCTGTTTTAAATGTGATCTAAGATGGTTTCAGTTATGATTTTTAATATTGGATTCCTATAGATGACAAACTACCTTGACCAGAGATAAAGATAAAGAAACATTTAAAAAAAAAGAAACAAAAACATAGAATCCCTTATTAATCATATGTATTATAATGTAAATATAAATTCAAAATCTCTCCAGTTCATGCTTTTAAAAAGGTATTTAAAAGAAACATACAAGACAAAATACAGTGGCACATTTTTTTCCTTTGGTTCAAAGTCTTGTAAAAATGGGGCTGGTTATGATTTTCAAATCATTATTATATATTATTAGGACATTCTTAAAAATATTATCTTCACTCATAGCCTGGTGGTTGGATAAAAGTGAAACTCACTTTCAATTTTTATAGAACAATGAAAATATTAGACATGCACAGCACAGAAAAATAAATAAAAATTTAGTGCAAAATCATGGCTAGATATTTTTTATTTCTTCATAATGCTATTTGCTGAATCTAGGAATCTGCTTCAGCTTTTCAGGATGTCTGATGCTACTGGAATGATGGAAACAACACTGTTCTTTCCAATGTCAGTTCTTTCCAATGTTAAACAGGGACAGGGTGAAACCCACATGAATTTGAGGCAGGGAAGACTTGTTCTAGGGCAGATGGCATGAAAAGAAGGCCCCCTTGCTAGGCTCTGCATTGTTTAATTGAAAAGACCTATTATATCTTGTTTACTTGACAGATCACATGAATGGGCAGAAACTACAGGGGACAGGTAGTGCTTTAAAAAACAGGTCTTAGCCTCTAAAAGCCATCAGAGATTATAACAATCATATTGGATTGTTCCCAGATGCCTACTGGCAACCAGAAGGATCAACAGACCTGCTACATGTCCATAATTATCCATGCAGCTTCTGAATGAATTTCAGTGGCAGATCCATGTAGAAGTCCCTACATTAGTCCAATTATGAGGTGACCAACATACGAGTGACTGTCTTAAGTGTTTCCTGGTTTAGGAATTGGTGCAAATAGCACACTGGATAAATTGATGCAAACTCCTGCTTCTGAGGCAGGAGTTGTTAGTCCAAGAAGAATAGCAATAGCAATAGCACTTAGATTTATATACTGCTTCATAGTGCTTTACAACATCTCTAAGTGGCTTACATACTTATTGCCCCCAACAATCTGGGCCCTCATTTTACTGACTTTGGAAGGATGGAAGATTGAATCAACCTTGAGCCAGTTAGTATCGAACTGCTGGCAGTTGGAAGAATTAGCCTGCAATATCGCATTCTAACCACTGTGTCACCAAGGCTCCCAACTCAACAATCCTGAACTTTGTCCCTGAAGAGGAGACTGCAATCCTACTAAGGCCAGAGATGGAAGCATAGACTTGTGATCTAAGTAACTGCAGCAACTCAATCTGCTTGGTGTATTCCACTTGGTGTATTCCAAAATTGAGAGTTCTTTGGCTGGATCTTTACACCCTATCAACATTGACTGGCCCAACCACAGAGAAATGATGAAAATCAATGGAATACTATGTCTCCTAGGACCTTCCAAAGCTGTAGCTCATCCAACTTTTTAGCAACCTTCCATAGAAAGAGACTAGAGGAAACTGAATGAAAATTGCCTAGAATAGTTGGGACCGGAGAAGGTTTCTTGAAGAAAGGGCATATCTCTGCCTCCTTCAAGATAGGAGTCCCTCTATCTCTGCCTCCTTCAAGATAGGAGTCCCTCTTTCTCTCTTTCTCCCCTCCCCAGATTTTACCAATTGGAGTCATCTATATATTACCTCCTGGATGTCCTTCGCAAGCAGCCATGAATCTAATATTGAGATGGTAGGCTCAAACTCAACCTAGATAACCAGAGAAGAATTTGGTTCTATCAGCTCAAAACTATTTGCTCAGTCAAAATCCAGCTCTGAATTAATCTTAGTAACTATCAGTTCAGAATACTGTTAGAGTTTCTTTTTATTGGGAATTTTGCCTGAAATATACAATAAAGATTTGAAATATCTGATTGTAAATGTATTAACAGCAGCTAGGATTATATTTGCTAAAAACTGGAAAAATGAGAAAATACCATGACAGGAGGAGATTATTAAGAAAATATTGGAATGTGCTGAAATGAGTAGATTGACATTTGAAATTCGAGAACAAGATGATAAACAATTTTACAAAGTTTGGGATATATTCTATCAGTGGTTAGATAATAAAATACAGTAATGGAATATGTAGATTTTTAGAAAATAATAAACATGAAGATGTATTTTCTTTTTTTAAAATTATATTTACAAAATGATTCTAGGATAGATCTGAGAGGACAATATGAATTGTTATAAAATAAACTGAGTAAAATATGATTATCTTATAAAACATGAATGAATAAAAGTATAGTCAACGATTGATTAATAAAGATATTAATGTACTTGATATTTGATTGGAAGTATGAGAGGATATAATGTAATTGTAATAAAAGACTATGAAATGGTTGCACAAAATAATATGTAAATCAACTGGCACACTGTATGTACATATATGGAAGATGGTTTATGTTTTTATGTTATGTTTGTTTATGTTTGTTTTTAAAATCAATATTTTTTTTTAAAAAACAACAACATTGATTGAACTTTTTGCTTCATAAATATTTTATAATTTTTTTTAAAAAATAAAAATAAAAAAAAGAATACTTTCTCTATGTTTCTCTATGAGTTAGAGTTTCTCTATGAGGGAGATGGGTAGTTTTAAAGTCCAATAAATAAATAAAATTAATAAATTTGCAGAAAGGTGACTGTACCAATTCTTCTAGTACTTTTGCGAAGAGATGTAATCACTAATTGCTTCTAAAAATTTCTTTCTCTGTGTTGAAGAAAGAAAGCAAGCTATACATTCTTATCTTAAAACAGAAGTTGTTGAACTCAATGAAATAGCTATATAGCATTTGGTTATATAAAGGCACTGCTATAGTGATGCACATTGAAAACCCTCTTTATTTGTATTGTTATGCACAATTGCAATTTAAATTTTAATTCTTTTAAACAGCCTTTTCTAACCTGATTTTATCCAGCTGTGTTAATATTATAACTCCCAAAGTTCCCTTGTAGCATGATATTACTCCATAAAAATGCACAAATCCTTTCATTGTTTGCATTATATTTCAACGACTTCCTTCAAATTATTGTTAATGGAACATTGTGTTCGAGAGAGAGAGTTCATAAAATTCGATCTATTCTGTTCCGCTCAGTCCTGTCCTTGAATTTATGATTCTGCACAAATTAACTACACCATCATACAATTAATCCTGTGGCAGTATGGTCACAATAAGCATTGTGATTATTGCACTGTCCAGTAAAGGCAGCTGACCATTGAACACTTATGTTTATATGGCTTTCAAGAGTCTGCTTCCCCATTCTGGGTGAATACATTTAAGTCTAGGCTGTTTATATTTTCCTCAAGAGAGTAATCTTAAAATAGCAAGGTATGTCAGAGACTGCAGAACAGTGTCTATACATTTCAGGTTGTTTCTACACAAGGCAACACTGGTTCATCCAGGAAGGGAGAAAAGACATTTCCTTTGATTATAATCACTTGCAGGTTTCAGCAGACATTCAAGGAAAGAAGGTTTGCTTGTAAGTGCCACCAAAGGTAATGTGCAGCTCTCTGACAAGCAGTAATTCTAAGGGTTTCTTTTTTAATGTGGACAATTGTGCTCCAATCACAAAAGGAACCTAGTGGCATTTTGCTACTCATTGTGTAACTTGGGAGTTGGCATTCTGCACTTTCTAATTTATTAATATTATCAATCATTTAACTTGTGCAAGAAAAGTTTAAGTTCTCACGGTAATTCATTTTTATTTCTCATATTTATACAAACACAGGCATAAATATGCAGAGTGTTATCATCAGTGATAAAAAATGGTTCTTTAGCCACATGGAATACTCTGCCCACTTTGAAGGGATGACGAACCTTGAAAAAGAAATGACTTGCTATTCAATACAGGAGTTGTCATGATTTATGGAGCATGTCATATTCTCAAAAGGAGTTAATGAAAATTTTATGAAAAGTAGATGCAAATTGTAGAAAGGGACGCCTGATTTTCCTTATTCATTAACCCTGTTCCTTAGGTCCATTCTACTTGTTCTGTGAACTTTCTAAGATAAGGGTAAGAATGATTTAGCATTTTGATTTCAGGACAGAACAATTGGTCTTACACAGCTTCTTAGACATTCAGACATAAAAATAGCTTATGCAATTATTCAGGTTGCCCAGGAGAGTAATATTAGTTCTTAACAAGGGCTAAATAGATTTATAAATGTGACACATTTAAGTATAAAGAAAAAGATTAGTATTAGGTTGCCATTTAATTTTTTTTCAGCTTCTAAAGGCCAGAAGGTAAGAAAAGAGTCATCACTAGAGGGAGTGGATCTAAAATGCTGCACTTGATTTTCTCAAAATTAAGTACTTAAAACCAAAACCAAACTCAGTTGGTTTTGAGGAAGATTCAGATTCTCTTAATACAAAACTGTTCCATGGATCTTTTCTCCCTTTTCAAAACATTTCCAAATTTAAGCAGCATTTTTTGCGATCCTCAAGAGAGGCTGCAGAAATGAAGCCATGGGAAGTCTGAAAACTTGCCTGTCTCTCTTTTGTGAATGTTTATTTCAGCTAACTTCTATTTTCTCAGTAGAGGAAAAAGAACCCAGAAATGTGTAATATTTCTGCCAGTTTAAAACTAATTATCTCACTTCAGTGGCATTCTTCCCTAGACAACTTACTATTCTAATAGCAGCTATTCCCAACCACGCTGGTGTGGGGGAGGCCTGGTATCTCCCTTGCATGCTATTTGAATTTTCTTTGCAAAACAAATGTTGAGAAAAAGAAGGGACATTGTCAAAAGGGACAGAAATTTGGCTGCATCTCTATTCCAGAGAAAATCATTATTTTACTTAATTCTTTCAGTGTCTCCTCCAAGGGCAATTGAATTTGGGCAGAAGTATACATTATTTAATGGGGGGAGGACAGAGGAAGGGTGTAGCTGAGGTCCATTAGCAAATGTGAATGGCTTAATAGCACTATGTTGATTCAAGAGAAAGATCTGGATCTGGAAAGTCTTTCCTCATACGTTAGCAGCTTGTTAGTAGTGCCCAGATAATTAGGAAGCTATAAATACTGGAGGCAGACATTATATTTCCAGGCAACATCATCAGTTAAGGAACATCAGCATCAGAGAAATGTCAGGTTAAAAATAACCTTAAATAGCAGTAAGACTTTTTCATTACAGTACTTAATTTACATATTTTTTCTTAAGGAGTGAAATATATTGAAAATTTTAGAAGTGGAGAGGAGAGAGAAAGATACCCTTGAGTGGAACTTGATTCCATGCAGTTTTATTGGTCATACTGCCAACATGGTTTGCTATTGCCCTCTTCTGGAATGTGTTTTCATAGTCTAGTCTGATTTAGCAGCCCAGAAATTCTCATATGGTCCCATTCCAGTTTTACTCAGAGCCAACCTGGCTTAACATCTGAGATCAGAAAAAGCTGCCCAGATGTTGCCATCTGTTGAGGCTTATATTAGAATACTTTATTTAGAAACATGTTGAACATCTACTATGGTTGATGATGCAGATGGGTTGGTAAGAGATATTGAATCTTATTTTCTCATTTTACATTTGCAGCTTGGATTTTTTTTAATAGCATTTCTGACAGAAACACACCCTAGGTATGTTCACAGGATGAAAATACTTTATGAGCAAGTAAAAATAAATAAATAATCCAAGCTATTTATATAGAACTGGAAAGAATTAGATGGCTTTCTATAGGTATAGTTGCAGCTACACAAAACTCTATTTTTATCAGATTTTATGACTAGGGCTTGACAAGAAATCACAGAAGTCTTGATTCTTACTTGACTACACCTAATTTCTAAGTTAGAAACTCACTAACATTTCTAACTGATGCACTGATTTCTAACCTCACTGATGCAGTTTAGCTAGAAAAGAATCTTTATGGTGGATGGAAAAATACATATCAGTTGATTGTCTGCAGGGTAATGGTAAATGCTTCTTATACTCACAGTAGTAATGTCTGCTTCTCCTCTCCCATGAATTAATGGAATTTTTCATGGCATGTAGTGGCCTTGAAACTGAATGTTGATTGAATGTTTCCCTGTTCTGAAAATAGCTGTCCCTCAGCTTATTTCTCACACTATTCCTCCACTTCCTTTATTCTAAAATACCTTATCTGGAAGTACAAGATTTTCTCCTTCCTCCTGGTCGAACTTATGTGCAAAAGCATAATTGTTCTCAGGTCAATAAGACTTGCTGAAAAGGTTCAACTTCTAAAATCTCTCATATGTGCAGGAGAATGGGAAAAGAGGGCAAGAAAATGTATTGTCTTTCCTTCTCATCTGTCTCTTCAATTTCTTGAATCTTCATTTTTTTGCCAAGCTGATTTGTCTCAAGGCAATCATATCCCTCTTTCTATGTTCAATACATAATGTTCAATGTATTTGCTCATCTCCATTTTCATTTGATAGTTCCTCTTTGAAGTAGCCAATTAAACATTTTTCTTTCCAGCTTGTGTCCTTAGCTAGCAATCTAAACTGTCACATACCACACAAAAGTGTCACCTTTGTCAAAGCTGATGAACCAGCCAGTCATTTGCTTGTCTAATATGTATCAGGCATGTCACAAAATTAAGGTGACTCTCTTTATCCGGCCTGGCTTGAACTCTATATTTTACAGATCCTTCAGATATTAGGCTCATTACAAATCCTATGGGGGCCTGATCAATGGGAAATCTTCTGGTCCCAGAGAGGTATAAAGTTCACATTGATTGAGGAGGGCAGTAAATAGGCTTGGATTCCTGTTATGTATCTGACATAGACAATGTTGGAGGAGCAGGAGAGTTGGCCTGGGCCTTCCTTTGGGAATTGGTTTTCTCCAACCTGTTGAGACCTATATGATTCATCATTTGGGCTAGCTGGTCCCTTTGGGAAGCCATTTTGTTTTAACTTTGGAGCAAGGCATTGGCTACTTGATTGATGGAGCCATGCCTCTCTTCACATTGCCATGAGACCGTTCATCAGCAATTAAAATGATCAGGTCTTAGTGGAAACCTCAGAAATATTGTTTGGCCAGATAAGAATTATTATCTCGGACCAGAAAAAAGCCATACCATTGAATTTTCACTGCCAATTCTCTTATACCCTAATGGTTCAAACATGTCATTATTTTTTCCACAATAACCAGCTTGACCATGTGTGAGGATAATTTCCACCAATCATTTCTCAAGGGCAGGAATGCAAGATAACCCCATCTCTTTCTCCTCCCACCACTGCCCATAGTTAATTAGGAAGATATCCTTCATTTCCTGATTTATCCATGTCAGCTGACTACCATGCACTGAGCATTCCTTCCCTTCAATCATTGGCCCTTCATCTCTAGAGTGAATTGTTTAACAAGTCATCTCATGAATTAGTGAAACTATGGAGTTGTCCTTAAGAAATAATAAGTTATGAAGGTGATACAAATTCTGCCAATTTCCTCTTCTATTTTAGATAAATCAGTAATTTTTTAAACTGACCTATGATGGGTAAAGAAATGGGCAACAGGGGCCTCAAAAAATAGAGCATGAGCAGAACATCAGGGCATCACCATAGCCAAAGAAGTAAAAGAGATTGAAATCTGGAGATGAGTTTCTTAAACTGGCTTTATGTTTATGTTTGGAGTTGAGCAACTATAGGCTGCAAACAGAAAAACCCTTTGTGAGGTGCTTGGTTGGCCTTGAAAATGAACAGTTGCTCATTTAGCTTGATGTTACTTGAAACCACCAAGCTAGGCTCTCAGCTCAATTTTCATTCCATCTTTTATAGGAATCCAGTTATTGTCACTGCCATATCTGTAGATGCAGTCATAATCTTCTTCCCAATTGTTCCTGAGCATAATCTTCATGAATACAATTTTCACTATATTTTAAATTGAATCATGTCTATGGCAATATATACCTTTGCATGCAATGTCCTATGTAACTGGTTTATCTACACTGAATGGATGACTTTTTGAGCAACCAAGATGAATATGAGGAATTTACAGTGAATACGAAAAAATCTAGAAGGTACAATGCTTATCATTGTACACAAGCTAAATATATTGTATATTACATGACAAAGAAGAAGAGTGGATGCCATCCTCAAACATAATTTTTCAGCTAAATGGAAAGTAGACAAGAATGATGTAAAACAACAACAATCCACTTTTCAGAGCTCTGAAGCCAAAAACACATCTCAAGATATGATGTACCAGGGTATACAACCCAAATTCCTGAAATCCCAGAGCCTCATCAAATATTATCACTTTCTTTTACTTTTAACATGATGGGAGTGAGAAAAATTACAAAGGAAATAATGGTAATGTGGAAAAGTCAGAAATTAGAAAATAAAATATTTTTGAAAACTCAAATATTGGGTCCCCACTCTGGATCTTGTCATATGGAACAATTTCCAGAATTAAATTAGGATTTTAACAACTTGTGATTAAACAAAGTTGAAGTGTTCTCCAGGTCTTGTATCTTGTCTATTTCTTTTTTCAAGTGTAAGATCCCTATAAACACCCCACATGTATCTCTCAGGAAAGTTTTACCATTTGTCTTCTAAGCTGAAGATGTAGTATATTTGAAGATATAATATATGCCTTGGTTATGTTCTGAGGTTGCTTTATTTTGCTTGAATTGGGTTTAATTTGTTTATTGTGACAAATCAGATTCTTGAAAAGTATCAATGTGGAATTTAAAATTTTGGATGTATTATCTGTGAAGAACTTTATACCTAGTTTGTTGCTAAAAAGTCCTTTGTTCCTGGAAAGATACTCATTTAGCAGATGACAAAAGCTGGCTTGATGAACGATATCATATTTCAGTATTTGAACTGGTTCTTTGATGTTAAGAAAAGAGTGAACAATATCATTCCATATGGGCAAAATTGAAATTTATTTGAACAGTTTTTGTTAAAAACTGAAAATTTTATATAGTTTCCCTAATACTTATAATTTCCTTAATGTATTTGTTTTATTTGTTTCTTAAACCCTTGTCTTTATTTGTATTCCTATCTCTTGTTTCATAGTTGTTTAAAGCAATAAAAAATTATGCATCCCTCCTATAAGCAAAGGTAAAGGAATTTTAGAACATAGGAAGTTGCTGAATACTGAGTCAGAATAATGAGTTAATTTAGCTTATTACCAGCAATAGCTGTCAGTGGATTTAAGGTGTTAAGCAAGTATACAACAAAGTGAATTCACTTAACTCTACATACCCTTAATGGGTGTGCCCTGTAATTATGCTACCGAGTACAGAAATTGAAACATTGAAATATTACTGGTCTACTATTAGTTTTAAAATATATTAAATTTCCCCAAAGCTCTTTGTCATGGAGCTTATATATCTCTGTGGCATAGTCAATATTTCACATTTTTGTTGCATACACAAATACAATTCACTTTTGGAATTAAGAGAAAAATAAAAATAATTCAGTTTTGTTCATGGAATCATCATGATCTATAGTGCAAATGTTTTATAGCAGGGCTTCTACATATTTAGCAATTGCCTAAGAAATGAATAAAAGCAAGACAAAAACAAAAACCCAGCGTCAGAAAGTTTTTCCAGGAGTTTCCTTGATTCTGTTTCCAGACTCTGAAATCTGTGCAAAGAGTTAAGGAATCAGATCACCAGGTGTATGCATGCTTTTGATTTAATGAATTCTTTTCTTTTGGAACTGTTGGGCTTTGATCTACTGTTCTCCTGTGTATCTACTGATCTACTGTTAAGGAAGATGAACATTCTTTCAACTGTAAATATTCTACATAGAGAAAATGTGCACTTGATAGATTTCCAGTACCATCCAGGCAGAGAAAGAAAAATAAAACCTCTGAAATCCACTCTGATATAATCTCAACAATACAAACAAATGGATTTCTACCAATTAGGTAAATACAAGAAAGTTTGAGGCTTTTAAAATCTTATGTTTTTGTGTGTATATAACTTCCAAAAAGTACCATAATATTAATTATTTAATCCCCGTCAAAATATTATTTTGCTGGACATTTCATGAAAACTCTTTTTTCAATGGTATTTTCAAAGCTGAGGCAGTGGCATGGAACAGCTTGTCTGGGATTTCAAGCTTTAATCTCTACATAGTCATGGCCAGGGCTATCTTTAAGAAATAGTATAATGAGCTACTCCACCATTCTTTTTTGTTCTTTCAACCCAGCTCCGGAAACTTCTCACAAAGCAGCAAGGAGGATTAGATGGAGTTTGTTGCTTTTTGATGAAGTAGCTGAAGGCTTTGATTGACATCTTGTTTGCTTGCTTTTTTTCTCTGATAACCTTTCTCAACACTGCCAAATTTCCTCCCAAGTCAGGCAGAAGTCATACAAGTAACTTTCCAGACCTTGGCAACAAAGTGGAATAGGAAAAATGGACATTCTGGAAAACTGTCATGAAATGTTGCTTAAAAATAACTGTCAGTATAGCCACTTACTTTATGTTATTTTTTATATTATAAAATTAGTAGATATGCCTCATGTACATCTTAAATATATATGTTGCTTCTTTATTTGCTTTGCATCTACATGTCATGAAAAATTTCATGTAGATGTCACAATCATTCAGCCAAGGCAGTTACAAAGCAATAATCCTTGAGTAAATGTTTCCAGTCAGGACTGAAGTAACATATAAATATAATTTACAACTGTAGACGGAACTGGGTTTGCAACTTACATCATCCTGGTTGGATTTGAAATGGAAATGAGAAAGGACGAAGGATATGATATTCCTTCTTTTATTTTCAAGTAGTCCTGCTTGGTCAGGATCTAAGTCAAAAATTAGCAAAAATCTGCAGGAGAGTAATCTCTGTGTATGTTTTTTTGCGAAAAAAAAAACATACATAGATTACCCTCCTGCAGATTTTGAGAAAAGCCTCATCCACCTGGATATTGACCTTACCTGCCTCTAGAAGTCTGCAAAGGATAAGTTGAAAGTCATAAAAGGCTTGAAAGAAGTGGCAAGAAAACATTTTATTTATTGGAATTTATACACTGCTAATGGTATTTAATTTATATTGGCAGGAGTGGGGGTGAGGATTCTTTGTTCTCATTTTAGTTCGCATACTTGAGAATTTTCTAACTTATACTATATTATCCTGGCCTAATTTGTGGCCTCCTCCTTGTTAAATTTCAATAAATTAATAAAGGAATGTGTGTGTGTGTGTGTGTGTGTGTAGAGATTTTGATAAGGGGTGAAAGGACTGGCATGATTTATACAGTTTATAGTTGGAGAGCTTGAAATTTCACTTAGCTGAATCTCTATGGGGATTCAGTAACAGATCAAATTAAAAAAAAAAAAAAACTGGAAGAGGAAGTGATTCTGATCTTTAGGAATGTTCTTTCTTCTCCAGGATTCCTGCCCATTCTAGAGCCAACTGAGAGTATTTGTATCTGATGTTGGATATTCGGACCACCTGAATATTCTGTTCATGTGCCATCCTTCCTTTTGCTGAAAAGTGGCTTTTCCTTCTCTGATAGATCTTGTGCTAAGATCCTCCAGAATTCTGGCATGGATGGATTTCAGTATCCATGTAGGAGCAGCTTAACATCATCACAATGATGTGTCTGCTTTCATTGTCCTTCCACAACATTCTGGATCTATGGGTTTTTGTGTATGCATGTGTGTTTCCTTGTTGAATTGGGCAGGACAATAATGATCTGCAATTGGAAGATTTTATTATGGACATACCAGATCTTGAGGTTTAGAACTTGGAATATTTATTTTGTTTCCCAGTATTTTGACCTATCCCTGGAACCTAATGGAGTCCGCTGAAGTAATTTCCAGCTAGTAAGATGGATATTTCTGTCAATGTCCTTGTTGCTCCTTTGTTGGAAGAAGTTGCTTTTTATAGTCCTCTCCCACTGTATAAAAGTTCGATACCACTGATATACTTCCCATCAAAGGTCAGTGAAGTAAATTAGGAGATAGCTAGAATGCAGATGAAGGAAAATTCATCTCAAGTTTGATCAGATACCAGTAAAGACTCTTTATGAATCTTATTCTAAGGTGGTGACAGAAATAAGGAACAATTTTTCTCCTTCACCATTGTATCCTCTCATGTTCTGTATTATTTCAGTTACTTATCACTACTCGCACAGAAGAACCACAGTGAAAGAAATAAAGCAAGTGTAAACAAAAGCAGGGTTGATAGCCAGAAGAATGCCAGCAGCCTGATTTGTCATGTTAGAAATCCTGTATTACAAACTAGGAGGGGGGATAGTTTAAAATTTTTGCTGGCAGACATTCCACCAATGGCCCCATATCAAAAGATAATTATAATAGCTTGTCACCAGTCAGCTTGAACTCCTGACCTCTCCTAGTATGTTGAATTGTCGCCTTTAGCAATTTCACCCCAGATTTTCTGCCTTCAGCCCAGCTTGAACAAAACAAAAAGGAAATGCTTTGGATCTTCTCACTTAAAGCCTAGAAATACAGAAAAATAATTTTTGTGCCAGTTTTGAAAGACAAGGGGCAACTTGGTAATATGCAGCCTTGAACATGGATTTTATTTATAAAACCAAGGAAGTCAAGTCAAATCTAGGATGTATTTCTCTTGATTGTGAGTTCGTCTGCCTATCCAGCTTGTCACACTGTTGGTCTGGAATGGCAATCTTTTCTGGGTGGCAGGAATGGATGACATTGCCCTGAACTCACTATTCACCCACTGCACAAACAACCTCTAGGGGTGTTTTCCTGCTGTGATTTTGAAGTATCCTTTCTCTGTTTTGGTTGCCTCTATCAATACAGACTGTTCTGCCTGCAGCACATGACATTTTTCTGGACCAATCTCTGCACATTGATTGACTACTTTAAAAAGACAGGAATGCCCCCTTGACTGATTTAATGGGTGCCATAGTATCGAATGTCTTCAAAAGCTGGTCCTACATATAGTTCTCTAATATCACAATGGTATGGCACTTGTCTTATGTATAGAATGTTCTAGTTTGAAACCTACTAGTTTTTAAAATTACTATTCTTTCTCTATATTACTTACTGAGCTTTTTCTTTTCTTCTTTTCTTTTCTTTGTAATTTGATTCATACATCATTTCATCATTTCTTCAGCCTTGAGTTAATATCCTAGTAACTGCATAAATGACGCAGAGTTTAATTTATTAATTTATTTGTTTTTAAATTAAAATGAAAGTAGTTCTTGTCTCTGAAACATGGTAGAATCTAACAGAACAGCAAAACATATTTAATTTTTTTTTAAAAAAACAGGCTATTATGACTGTGTAACTGTCTATATGTGATTTTGTTTTTCTAAATGAGCAGAGATAAAGTTAAATTTTATTTTAACTTTAACACACACACACACATACACAAGATACAAATTATATATGCCCTGTAGGAACTGCCCATAGGAAGGAAATTGATTTTTCTGAGGAGAAAGTTGGAAAGGAGCACAGCTGTGCTCCAAGGGGAGGACATGGTAGCCTGCAGTTCAGATCAAATAGTTTGCCAGCTGTGGTTGAAGCTGACAGGGACAATGAATAGAAACAACTTAAGGGTGGCATGCAGATAGGCTTTTAGACTCTGAAGTTTGAGGAATTCAATCTACAAAAATGTCTAGGGCTTTATTTGTGAGAAAACTTTGGATAATTTTTAAGTTCTGAAGATGTGGACAAGAATAATGTTTTAAGATAGCTCAATTGAGATAACTCAATTTTTGTTCCATATGGCCTATATCCACGAAGATGGAGATAACAGAATAACAGAGTTGAAAAGGACCTTGGAGGGTTTCTAGTCCAACCTCCTGCATAAGCAGGAGACTACATATCATTCCAGATAAGTGGCTGTCCAATCTCTTCTTAAAAACCTCCCATGTGGGAGTACCTACAACTTCTGAAGGCAAGCCATTCCACTGGTTAATTGCTCTTATTGTTAAGAAATTTTTCCTTAGTTCTTAGTTCAGCAAAAGCTGGCATACATTATAGCAATATAAAATACAATTAATCAGTCATTCCTTCAGTTATCCACGGGCATGATTTTCAGTTTCAGTAAAGGAACCAACAGCAAATCCCCTTTTGGAAAAGAAAATAACTTAATCCAGAAAATATAAACATTTGTAGTCTTCTGACTAGCACTCCCTTCCCAAGAAAAGTGCATGAACAAGTGACTAATCAGCTCCAAATGTTCTTAGATAAAAGCAATGTTCTAATTCCATTTCAAACACAGTTTAGGTCTGAAATTGCTTTGGCATCATGGATGTCTTGTATTATTTATTGATACTATTAACCATGGTCAGTTCTGGGAAAGTTAGCAAAACTAGCTGTGCCTGCAGCAGTTTTTGTAGTGGGTCCATCTATATCTGTTATTTGTAGAAGGTGGTAGTGAGAAAATTGAGCCCCTTGACATTCGTAAAGCAGTTTCACAAAACTTTATGGAGCTTTTCTTTGCATGTGTCTAGTCATTTTTTAAAGTTACCCTGTGTAAACATGACTATGTAAATAAAAAATAATTTTCTCTATCTGCAATAGTGAGGTTATTTTAGAAGGCTCCTTGGTGGCCAACTATAGTTTGTCTCTCCATAATTGCCTATTTCCTATCCATTATTGCTAAATTGCAATTTAGAAACACACATAACTTATACAAGTATATTTTATCTTTATTTTTATCTTTATTTATCTTTATTTATATTTTATCTTTATTTAAAAGATAAAGAAAAGATATTTCCCAACAATATTTTATGCTTCATTAAATTGTCTCATTTAATTTCCTTGCCAGAGACCGTATGATGTTTTTTTGTTGTCCCATGCTAACATGGATTTATTTAGTTTGATATTATCTGCTGTTTAAAATTATATTTCATTGGCATATTCTTTTCTCATTTTCCCCTCCCTCCCTTCTTCCCAGGAAAATGAAAAAGGGGGAGGGGAGAATTCTCTCCTATTTTAGTTTTGCATTCATGTAAGCCTGATTTTTTAAAAGCTTCATAAGCTTTCCTTTGTGAAAATAGCATTGGTGACAACAATAACTGCCTAAAGCTTTTTCCCTCTTTCCCTATTTCTCCACAGACAAGAATGCTCGCCAAGAAAGTAAATAAATGAGGCATCCCATGTAGCAAAAACCATTATGCAGAGAACAGCAATAATCATTTAGATATGCACATAAAAGTGAATAGGTTGTAGCATAGTGTAATTGCTTAATTTATATTGTGTGAGAAGATTATCTCATTGCATTGACAAACAAAGCTTTAGTTGTAGGTCAGCCATTTCCCAATCAGCAGTGAGCAGCATGCTTTCTGAATAGATGGAAGATTATTAGAAAAGTCAAGAATGTCCAACTTTTGACCTGTAGGGTTTACAACTTTTTATATCCCTGGTTTTGAATTCAAGAGAAATAAAGGATTGAATAAAGTTTTTTTATTTATTGATGTATATACCATCCATCACATATGTTTCTTCTCAGACAAAGGTGAAATAGAACAAACCTCTCACAGTCTTTAGAACAATGAATGAAACATTCTTTGAAAGAAAGAGAAGGCAAAAGAGGACACACATCATGTTTGAACCACAATTAAAAATGGTGCATACTGTTTGGGGATGGGCATTCTGCTGACCTCATGAAGCAAGGTCTGGTTGCTTGTTTATTGCAAAGGAACAACATAAAAGGTTATTGAGAATTTAAATCTTCATGGACCCTTACAATGTGACAACTGTTTCTCAGAAAGAAAAAAGGAAAGTGTAGAGAAATACATGGAGAATACACATTGCCTCATGTATTGCATAAAACCAATTTTCATTATCTCTCATCATTGAACATACTGGCTGGGGTTGCTGGGAACTGTGACATTAACTCAAAAAACCCATTTTTCAGAGACACACTTAAAAGTTATCAGAGAGAGGATCATTGCTAACATCTTTATCTGATGCTTTTGTCTTCACTTCCAGGGAAAAGTGGCATTCTAATTCAGCTAAATTATTCAATACAGTCCCATTTCTGTCATTTTTGGGGAGAATTTCTAGAAGTCATATCAACCAGGTCTGCTCTCATTTGCTAGCTAGAATTGCCATTAAACTGAAGCAATCTATGTTATTAAATTATAAATATAAGAATAGGTTAAATTTACATATTAATAAACAATAGTCTTTGTTGTTGTATAAACAACTGAAATATCATACTGCACACTTATCAATCTATTAAACCAGAACACAGCATTCATATTCATAGAACACAAATTTGTTCTTGGTTTTAAGAAAATTATTTTTAAGAAAAAGTGATATGATTGCTTTCCACTGCCACAACTGATGTCTTTTTGTAATTGAGATTTCTACTGTATTATCTTTCATGTTTACTTTGAACAATTACAAGCACTGAGCTCAATCGAGCTCATGGAAGTCAAATTGCTATTTGGTTTAATAGCATAGATAACTGCAGAGAATTTAGAACATTTCTTTGGACAATGAAGCAATATCTTTTCTGATATTACCTGACATTTGTTCATACTGTCTGAAGTTCTATATGTTTCAACTTGGACTATAAGAAACTACCAACCAGGCTTTATATATATCTACCCATTGAGTCTCTTCTTTACTTTGCTGATGTACTTTTTTTTAGAAGTGCAAAGTTATAGATATCTATAGGTAATAGTGGAGAAATGTAGGAAATTATTGTTGCACTATTTGGTAGCATTTTATATCATCAATTAACTTCATTCATGCTGAGAGATTCAAAATATTTTTCACTGTGTAGTGTTAAGAAGATTTGTTTTAATTTCAAATGTTTCTTGCATGGGAAGAACACAACAGTTTTACTATCCCCATATTGTGAATGATATGCAAAGTAGTATAGGCACTGTGATTGTGTGGGCATAGTTCATTGTTACCCACATACTTCAGATTTTACTTGGGCAGGGATTAAGACTCCCCCAAAGTCCAGTGTAATCCCTAGATTTACAATGCAGTGTGGAATTAATGTATAAAGTTCTTGACATGCTATGATGATTCCCATCTTTAAGGCTGTAGGATTGACTATGGTTAATGATAGCTTTTTAATGTCTCTCCTTCTTCAGAATGAATGAGGATAAATTAGTACCAGCAAATTCCATGAACTCCTCTTCTTCTGACTGTCAGGAAATGTATAAAATATCCAGCAATTTCCTAATCTTCATTTCATAATACCCAATTATTGTCTTTCTGGGGTAACTGCCTAACCGTCTTATTCTACTTAATGGCTGAGCTGACCATAAGAATTAGAACAGTTTTAAAACATATCATGCAAAGTGTTCCATTCTATAATTCTCCATGCTTTCAATCCTAAAGTTGCAATTCAGCTTCATAAATCATATGCATGGTTTATTCCTTTCATGGTATTCAGCAAAGTTATGCATTCATTAGCTGAGCAGTATAAATCAATCTTCTCTTGTTACCTAGGTATTTGCCATTATAGAAATGATACACTTCCCTTTATTTGTGGTGCAAGATTAGAAAATATCCTTTCAAAGGTGGTACTTGATATTTGGCTTGACCCAGAGTTGCTATTCACCCTGTTTTGACAGGTTCTGGAGAACTGGTAGCAGAAATGTTGAGTAGTTTGGAGAACCGGTAAATATCATCTCTGATTGGCCCTGCACCCATCTATTCTCTGCCTCCTGAGTCCCAGCTGATCGGCAGGGTCTTCTTTTGTTGCCCTACACAGGAGAATGGAGCTGGAAAACAGGTTAGTGGGGTGTGGAGGGAATGGGGATTTTACAGTATCCTTTCCCTGGAGTGGGGTGGAAATGGGAGTTTTACAGTATCCTTCTCCTGCTATGCCCACCAAGCAATGTCCACCAAGCTATGCCACACCCACCAAGCCAAGCCCACAGAACCAGTAGTAAAAAAAAATTAAATACCATCACTGGTTTGATCCGTTGTCAAGCAAAAGAATCGACATTGCTGGCAAATTAAATTTGGTCCATTCCTGTGCATCAGGAATAAAGCTACTCCAGACAGTTGGGGGACCCAACTAAGATTACTTAGAGCAGTGGTTGCCAACCGGTGGGCTGCTGGTGTGCTGTGAGAAAATTTTGATGGGATGCAGAGAAATCTCACCCCCAGAGCACCCCCCCCAAAGCAATTTATCCAGGTTGTGCAGAAACACCAGGCTGCCCCAACCACATTTCCCATGGGAACTCTCCCTACCCACTCATTCCTTACCGGACAAACTTGCCTGCTAAATTGCTATTTTTCCTTTTTCTGACCATCATCTGTTCTGCTCTGCCTGGAGATTTAGATTAGCTAGGAAGCAAAAAATGGTTGGATTTCTTTCTTTCCAGATATTCTTCAAATCTTTGGCTCTGCTTTTAAGCACAGCTGGACCTCCCTTCGGACTGAAGTTTTGCTTGCAAGCAAATTCAGTGCAAACTCACGGCAAGCAAATTTGAGAGACTGAGCTAACCAATGGCAGATAGATCACTGAATGATTCTGTGAGCAACTCAATCTGCCTGCTTTGCCTGATTTTGGGTAAAAGTTGCTCTTTTTTTTAATAAAAAATTCAATAATTGCATACATGGTGTGTTGTGAGTTAATTTTATGAGCTTTTGTGCAAGCAAATTTTATATGACAGACTGAGCTAGCCAATGGCAGATAGATAGATTGCTGAATGAATATTTTATTCTGTGAGCAACTCAATCTGCCTGCCTGCTTTGCCTGATTTTGGGTAAAAGTTGCTTTTTTTAATAAAAAAAATCAATATTTATATAAATATTTATAATATTTACACACAAGACATGCCCAGCCAGTCACATGACCACCAAGCCACACCCACAAATTAGGTCATGCCCACAGAACCGGTCCTTGGGATCTAAAATTATGAGTTTGGTGGTCTCTGAGGTCCAAAAAGTTGGCAACCCCTGACCTAGAGCAGATGTCTCCAAACTTGGCAACTCTAAGAGTTGTGGAATTCAACTCCCAGAATTCTCCAGCCAGCATAGCAACACAAGAGTGCAAGGAGAGGAGAGTGAGAAAAGATTTGATAAAAAGGGAAAACCATATCCTTCATTATCAATGATATCGTCCATTTAATTGGGCTCTCTTGTTGAACTGAATCAAAAGTTTTAAAATTATTACCCAATTCATTTACTGAATTTAATACTTATGTTTTACTTTGGAATATTAGGCAGGTAGCAGAACCAGTTGTATGAACTTTTCTTATATTAAAGATATTGTATCTCTTTGCTATCCCATAGTGATTGCATTTTTTCAACTCAAATGGATACTCCTATCTGCATTGCCAAGTATTATTGTTTTATATAGTTTCATAGGATTGTCCTCATGCTGACCGTACAAAAACAGAAATATTCTGTTACTGTTTTTCTTTTTTTTATAATTTCATTTTAGTCTCCAAATGGAAGTGCTCAGACTACATTATGATACTATTTTTTTTTAAAAAAAATGCCCAAGGATCTGACATACTGTAATTGGGAGAAGTGCACAACTTTTTTTTTAGAATTCAAAATCTCCATTCTGTTCTTATTGGTGATGGATTTCCTGGGATACAAACTGTTTAGATCCCTTAATATACTTTGCAGTAATTCAATTTAGTATAAATGATTATTTGTGACTTCCTATTTTAAAAAGTTTTTTCTATATCTATCAATTCCAAAATTGATAGATTTTGGCTCCAGTCCTATGGAGCCTTTTCAGCCCTCTCACTGACGGTCTTAATTGCTTGAAATAAAGCAATAAATAAATAAATTGTACTGATGAATTGAGTATCTCAGTTAACAATGTTTAAACTAAAATGGGAAGGAATCACACAGCAGTTTATTAGGCTGCATTTGTGATGGGGAATACAAGTTTAATCTAGGATTCTGTAATAAGCATAAACAATTACTTATTCTAAGTATTTTATTATAAACAGTGACTGTCAATCTAAATTGACTATGGATGTTGGGCTTTTGCTTATTATACTGATAGTATGTAGCTGGGTTAGGGGGAAAAAATGAACATTTACAACTAGTCCTAACTCGCCGCAGGACAACTTGCTACAGGACAAGAGATACCCTAATATAAAAGAAATTGTGGAATAGAACAGTTAAAGAAAGGATACAATAGGAGGGACAGAATGAAATGTAAATGGCAAAATAATGTTTTATTAATAAAAATAAAATAATGTTTTATTTGTTTTAAGTAATTAAATAGAATTGTTCAATGATCATACAGCAGGTTGTCCCATGGCAAGTTGGCTGTGGCAAGTTCTCCTGTAGTGAGCTGGCTATGGTGAGTTGGCTGCAGTAAGTTGACAGTGGCAAGTTGCCCCATTCTATTTCCAGTCTGCCTACTTTCCAGATGTCTAGGTTTCAACTGTTTTTCAAACATTTGGAATGTTTTCATACAAGTCTGGAAACAGTGAGAAACTCATCTGAAAGGTCCTCAAGTCTTGCCTGTTAATTTGTTTTAAAGCAAGATAAGAAATTGAATTCTTAAAAATCTTTGACCTAAAGATGTTTGCTTAATGCGACTGAGGACAGTAGAAATTTGAGAAATTTGGAGGGTTGGGAATAAAAAAAAATTATGAGGAACTATAAATCTTCTTATCGAACTAAAGGGAAGGGATGATGTCATCTTTCTTAAGTCATGGTAACTTAACTTGTCTCATGATTGCATAGCACCAGCAAGTTGGCTATTCTAACAGAAGGTAATATATCTTTATTAAAACAAATTGTCATTTGATCAGGATACTGTGGGCTATATACTTTTCTTGATGTTACACGTTTTTCTTTAGACTAAAAGTATTGGTGAAAGATAATTCTACTTTATTCTACTCTACTCTTTCTATTGTAACAGAGATTAATTTACTCACAGATTACTAGAGTCTAAGACTCATCAATAATTGGCCCATCAATTCTAACCACCCTGATAGATCAAGGAAGCAGCAGGTCCACTAAGGAGAGAAGACAGCAAGGAAGTAACAGGCAACAGAGAGAAAGCAGAGCTGCTTAACTCATACTTTGCATCAGTCTTCATGCAAAAACAAACTGCTGTTTTGCCGAATTCCAGGCAGGAAGGGAACCAAAGGTCTCATGGTAATGATCAAATGAGTCTTTATTCATCCATACAATGTTCTGGATTCAGGTAACAATGAGTGACCAGAAGAAATTAAAGTCAGCTCTGGCACACCTTGCAACCAGAGCTGTATTTATACACCAGTTAACAACTTAATGAGTTTATCCACCATCTGGTGAGCACTACTGTATCACATCCGGTCACCATGGAATACCCTAAACACCGTGCTTTTTATCCATTAATTATTTATCCCTATTTACTATACTTGTACAAATATCATATTCCAACAAATATATTTATGCCTATGAAGTGACCCTCCACCCCTCTCGAGATCGTTAGTTCAACAGGCAGCATCCAAATCACTTGTCTACAACCACCCTCAGATTGTAACAGCTCAGCGTGTGATGTCAGCAAGGCTCATTATCTCCGTGGAACAGTCGAAGCCCCAGGTTAGGTGGTTAACAGCACTTCCCCCCTCGACAGCATTGTCTGACATGGCACAATGCATGGTGTCATGGCTCCAGCATGCCCTGGAGACATGACAGGTGTCCCCTCTTACCAGGACTATGCCTGCAACATAGGAAAAACATTATTATTAATTATATTCATGGCAGTTACTCTAATTGCAATGTGGGCCCAGGTTTGTCGGGGTATGTATTATGTAAACGACGCACTAAACTATCTGCACATACATCTAATGCCTTCACCCAGGATGCTTCTAATAAAGGTTAGCCCTTCCAATGTACTAAATATTGGATATTATTCCTTCTTTTTCAAGAGTCGAGGATCCCAGCAATCTCAATGTAATCCATATCGTGTTAATAACCCTTTTTTATTTCAGGTACTTCAACCTGGGAGTCAATAGGTTTTAATAAACTGACATGAAACACTGGGTGTATACGGCTCAACAATGATGGTAATTTTAACTCTACTGTGACAGGATTGATGACTTTTGTTATTGGGAATGGACCCAGATATTTGGGCTCTAATGTCGTACTGTTTCATTCCAACTTAATATATTTTGTTGACAGGTATATTCTATCTCCAACCTGGAAAAGTTTATGATCCTGCCGCTTCTTGTCTGCATATACTTTATAATCCATTGCTGTTTTATCCAGGGCTTTTCTCACATGTATCCAACTTGCTTGTACTCGTTGTGCCCTCTGTTGTACACTGATTGGGTCATTGAGATAGCTATTCAAATCTGGTAATGGACTAAACTCCATGCCATTAGCTATATAGAATGGACTATATCCTGTAAGCCGATGATTGCCCATATAACTGTATATCCATTACTGGTTGATAGTTCCACTATAAAATCCATGGCAATATCCTGCCATGGATGTTGAGGTTCAGACACTGTTTGTAACAATTCTAGTGGCTTTCCCAGTCTTGGTTTTGACATTGCATAGACATGACTATTTTTTATATATTGTTCTATTTTGTACCTCATTTTTGGCCACCAAAATTGGCATCAAACTAAATGTAAGGTTTTTAAAAACCCAAAATACCCAGCTTGTTTGTCATTGTGACATTTTTCCAAAATGTAATGCCTACATTTTTTCGGTACATAAATCCTGTTTCCTTTCCAAGCCAATCTGCAGATGATACTAAGCTGGCAGGAATAGTTAACACCCAAGAAGATAGGCTCAAGATCCAGATGAATCTTGACAGGCTAGAACACTGGGCCATATCTAACAAAATGAAATTCAGTGTAGAGAAAAGTAAGTCGTACACTTAGGCAAAAAACCCAAAAGTACACATATAGACTGGGTGAAACCAGGCTCAATAGCAGTAACTGTGAGAGGGATCTTGGCGTGTTAATGGACAACCAGCTAAATATGAGCCGGCAGTACGCAGCCATCACCAAAAAAGTTAACACAATCCTAAATTGCATTAACAGAAGGATACAGTCAAGATCAAGTGAGGTACTAATACCATTCTATAAAGCTTTAGTAAGACCACACCTAGAGTACTGAATCTAGTTTTGCTCACTAAACTATAAAAAGATGTTGAGACTCTAGAAAAAGTACAGAGAAGAGCAACCAGGATAATTAGGGATTGGAGACTAAAACATATGAAGAACGGTTACAGGAATTGGACATGGCTAGTCTAATGAAGAAAAGGACCAGGGGAGACATGATAGCAGTGTTCCAATATTTGAGGGCTGCCACAGAGAGGAAGGGGTCAATCTATTTTTTAAAACGCCTGTAGGCCAGACAAGGAATAATGAAACTGAACAAGGGGAGATAAGGAAATAAGGACAAACTTTCTGACAGTGAAAACAATCAACCAATAGAACAGCTTGCCCTTGGAAGTGGTGGGAGTGTTATCACTTGAGACTTTCAAGAAGAGATTGGATTCCCATCTGTCAGAAATGGTGTAGGGTCTCCTGCTTGGGCAGGAGGTTGGACTAGATGACCTACAAGGTCACTTCCAACTCTGATTATCTGTTATCTAATAGAACTATGTTGAAGATTCTTCTAGATGTTTCTTCAGAATATACAGGGAGGAGATACCTGAGAATACCAGTATTGGAGTGGGTATGTACAATTTCTGGAAAATCCTGCACTAATTAAACTGTGCAAGTTCATATTTCTATTGTGTGATAAACCTCCTTATGTTTTTTTTATTTGCAACACATTTTGTTGGCTGTTAAGAAATTATATAGTGATTTTATGCAAGTTGTTTAAATTCTTACTTTTTATTGTGGCTCTGTGTTTTATTCTATGATGGTCTGTAGCTTTATGCAATAAACTACATTTTTACTGGAAAAAGATAGTTCCATTAAGACTTCAGCTCTCCTCTTTGGCTGGTAATTGTGCACTACATGTGATTGAGTACTAGTCTCTCTTTTTACTTTGTTCTAAAATCTTCTGTATAACTAAAAAATGTTTTCCCTTATGACCACACAAACAAATTAATGGAAGATAATTGCT
The DNA here is from genome assembly GCA_015471245.1 of Laticauda colubrina. Classification (NCBI taxonomy): domain Eukaryota; kingdom Metazoa; phylum Chordata; class Lepidosauria; order Squamata; family Elapidae; genus Laticauda; species Laticauda colubrina. The sequence continues at coordinate 16,663,195 of BLBF01000053.1, forward strand.
TTTAGAAGGTTTTTTGTTCCTGTTGAGGGGAATGGGGTCCCATGCTAACATATTTCTTATTTAAATACCTCTAATTTTCTTAAGTTTTTTTTTTAAATGTAAGATGATTTCTGTAAACCTGTTGTACTGCATTCCTTGGGATAAACTAGGCATGAATTTATTTGCGTAATTAGAAACTACATGATTGTTTTTTCCTCAAAAAGAAAATAGGTATGCTTGTCTTTCTGTCGTCTCCAGCTGGATGGAAACCATAGTGGCCAAGAAGCTTGGGCTTTTAATATTTTATCTATCTCTGGTCCCATTCCTACCAGGGTCTCAATTGATTACTAAATTATGATGCTTTTAGAAAATATTACATTTAGCCATTGCTTAAACTGAACACACAACCTGACAAAGATCCTGCTGGCCAATTTGTGATAAAGTTTGATTTCTTTTTTGGTTTGTATTTGTCTAACTTCTGCTGAAGGATAAGTAATACTCTGTTGATCAGTCTTTCACCATTCAGAGGAAAGACCTGCTTCCAGACACAGCTTGCCAGCCAGCCAGCCAGCCAGCCAGCAACCCAACAACCATGGGGAAGAAATGGAAGCCTCTGCCATCTGCTGCCAGCCCTGGCAAGAGGGACAGAGCCACCCTCCCACACCCTGGCTCTGACTCTGCTTCTGCTGGGGCTTCTGCTGCCTGGGCTCGCTCTTCTGGTGCTGGGGCTTCTGCTGATGCTGCTTCTGGAGGTGGTGCTTCTGCTGATGCTGCTTCTGGTGGTGGTGCTTCTGCTGGTGCTTACTCTGCTGATGCTGCTTCTGGTGGTGGTGCTTCTGCTGGTGTTTACTCTGCTGGCACTGCTCCTGGTGCTGGTGCTTCTGCTGGTGCTTACTCAGCTGGCACTGTTCCTGGTGCTGGTGCTTCTGCTGGTGCGTACTCTGCTGGCACTGCTCCTGGTCCTGGTGCTTCTGTTGGTGCTTACTCTGCTGGCACTGCTCCTGGTGCTGGTGCTTCTGCTG
>BLBF01000053.1:16664205-16720495 GCA_015471245.1 Laticauda colubrina
TCTGCTGGCACTGCTCCTGGTGCTGGTGCTTCTGCTGGTGCTTACTCTGCTGGCACTGCTCCTGGTCCTGCTGGTGCTCCTGGTCCTGCTGGTGCTCCTGGTCCTGCTCATGCTCCTGGTCCTGCTGGTGCTCCTGGTCCTGCTGGTGCTCCTAGTCCTGCTCCTGGTGCTGCTGGTGCTGCTGGTGCTCCTGGGGCTGGTGGTGTGGAGGAGCAGCCCCTACAACCTCGAAGCCCTTCTTTGAGGGCCCATATGGGCCCATATGGCCCTGCCAAAGGGAGAAAGAGACAGACGTGTGAATGGGAGAGGAGGCAATACACAATCAAAGAGGAACATGAGGAGGAGGTGCTGGAGTGGCTGAGGGAGAATGAATATCTTTGGCAGAAGGGACACAGGCTCTATCGAGACACCAAAAGGAAGCAGGCTGCTTGGAGAGAGAAGGCGGAGAGGCTGGGCTACACTTTGGAGGTCCTCCTCGGCTGGTGGAAGGACATGCACACCTGGTACGGGAAGCAGCACCTCAAAAAATCTGGCCAGGCCGCGGTCAAGCTGACAGACTGGGAGACCTACATGATGGCCAAGTGCAGCTTCTTGGAGGGTGAGATCCGCCACCAAGGAGCAGCCCCTCTCACAACCCTCTCTCTCAGGCAGCCTGCTGAGAGCCAGTCCTCTTCTGGCAAAGAGTCAGCTCCTGTGTCCAGGCAGGTATCTGTGGAGCACTCCATGACAGAAACCCCCCTGACAGCTGCACTCCCCATGGCGGAGCATGTGGAGGACCCTCTGATGCAGTTGGAGCAAGGAGAGGCCACTGCCACCAGAGACCAGCTCCACCTCCACAGAAAGCAGGCAGAGAGGCAGACCGGAGGGGCAGAGCCACACTGTCCTGCTGGAGATAAGAGACACCATCAGGAGCAGCGTAGATCTCCTCTCTCAGCTGATATACACCGACACCCCATCCTCCAACCGCAAGCCCTTCCTCACCTACGTCAACCAGACCCTCATGAACATGTCAGAACCCCAGTACTAGGTGGTGAAGGACAGGATCACCGATCTTCACAACCCTCCAGACCAAGATGAACCTGCTCCCACCCAGTCCAGGCCTTCTCCTCCACCCCAGATGATGTCACTGCCCTTCCAAGGCTTTTCACAGGCCCTCACCTACCCAGGCTATGGATACCATGAGGTCCAGCAGCACAGGTAGCCCTTCCCAGTCCAGGCACAGGTACATCGGATGCCACCGGTGCCACTGATGCCACCGATGCCACCCACGCCACCGATGCCACCCACACCACAGATGCTACCCATGCCACTGATGCCACCGATGCCAGTCCTCACCCAGCTGCAGACCAGAGAGCCCCACTACACTGCTCCTTCCTCCACCCCACAGCCAAGCCTGGCCTCAGTATATCTGTCATCAGTATTGGGGCTGACACCCCATGTCATGGAGGAAGGGTCTCTCAACATCACAGGAGTGAGCCAGCTCTCTGAGACCTTCCTCAACACACGTCCCCTGTTGTACTCTCAGGGCCAGGCACCCCAGTGGCGCCTCAGGCCAGCACTCCAGCAGCAGCCACCTCCACAGCACCTGGACCCTTCACCCCTGAGACTGGGCATGCCTCAGAGTGACCAAGAAGAGTGCCAGAGACTGGGAGGCTACCTCTTGACTTTATTTTTGCTTTGGATACTTGGCTTGGGTCATTTTTCTTTTACAGCTTGTTATTAATAAAGATTATCTTTGCTTCACACACTTGCTTCATTTATTTTTGTCAATAAAGTCTTGGTGGAAACTTTTAGAAATGGTTTAAGCCTTTGCATGCTTGTGGGATGTGGAAGGATAGCAGTGGGATGGGCAGGGATACATGTGGGATGGGTAATAGCTGTGGGATGGGCAGGGATACCTGTGGGATGGGCAGGGATACCTTTGGTATGGGTAATAGCTGTGGGATAGATAAACCTCCAGTGCAAGCATAGTGGGACTGTATGGTCCACCCTCCCAGGTGCCACACCTATGGCCCTTTATTATCAATAACAATGTAATCATTCATCAACATATGTCAGCATAAACACAACTCTTTATTAAATGCCCTGTTCATTGTAAGCCCACCCAACATACATGGCCCAATCTCATCCGTGTGATGAGACAGGCTGAAGGAAGCATCCATTAATCATCTAACATTCTGTCTTTCCACTCCACTGCTCCAGCTGGGGAGTTGCCCCAGTGTCTCAGGAGGTTGCGCTGCTTCTTCCCTTCACATGAAGCTCTGTTGGGGTCTTGCACATCCTTAGTGTCTATCAGGTTTCGCCCTTGCCTCCATTCCCCAGGCTCCATGTCCCCATTGCCTTGTTGGAGGTCCACGAGCCTGTTCTGCAAGACTGGGTAGCGGGTGCGCATGAGATTGTGCAGGATGCAGCAAGCTTCCACGATCCTCCTCATGGTCTCTGGGCGATGCTGCATGGTGGTGAGAAGTACCTTGAACCTATTGGCCAGGATGCCAAAGGCGTTTTCCACCCCCCGCCTTGCCCTGGACAGCCTGTAGTTGAAGATCCTCTCTTCACGGGTGAGGCATCTGGAGGTGTAGGGCTTCATGAGGTAGGTTCTGAGGGAGAAGGCATCATCCCCCACGATGAAGTAGGGCACATCTTGCGTGTCGTTGGGCAGGGAGTCTGGATCTGGGAAGCCCATGATGAGGTTGCGTTCCTGCCCCTCCTTGAGGTGACTGGTGTTGTATACCTGGGTATCTGAAGATGAGCCATTGCCTGAAGCTTTGATGTACATGAACTTGTAGTCAGCATCGACCATGGCGAAGAGGATGATGCTGAAGAAGCCCTTGTAGTTGAAATAAGTGGACCCTGAGTTGGCTGGCACTTTGCAGGCCATGTGCTTGCCATCTATGGCTTCAACGGTGTGGGGGAAGTTCCACTTCTGATACCACTGCTCTGCAACTTTCTTCCATCCTTCTTCAGTGGAGGGGCACTGGAGGAGCTCCTCCAGGTATTCTTTGATGATGGCCTGCACCACTTCTCTGACCACAATGCTGATGGTGTTGTGTGGCACCCTACATGCTCCTGTAGGTGGTCGCTGAGGCCAGGTGGCGCAGAGTCAGTGCCATCTTGAGCCCAGGGTCCAGGCTGGGCTGGAAGTTGGTGTTTGCCTTGGTCAACCTGGGTCTCAGCCGCTCCACAACTTCGTCAAACATGGCTGGCGGCATCCTCATGAAGTTCTGGAATGCACGAGTGTCTTCGTTCCTCAGCTCCAACATCAGCTTGTTGTACAGTCCGTACTCTACTCTTCTCCCGATCCATCTTCGGACCCAGACAGTTCTTGGCCGCCTCCTTTTCTTCCCGTAGAACAGTTGAAAGAGCCTGTAGATGGCTTTGCACTGTTGCAGAACGATGGTGGCTACCAAAAGGACTGTGTTACGATCCATGGTGGACATCAATGGATGCTGTGGAAGAGCAAGAGGCAGATGAAGTCTGCAGAGGTCTGCACAGCAGGGCTGCTGGACTGAAAGTGAGATCCAGGTGAGTTCCTCCCCATTTTTATAGGCAATATAGGTTTTCCACTAGGTATCCTTTTGCATCCTCTAGACATCCTGCAGACATCCTAAATATCTGAGATACGTCCCCTATGCAAATGTTTTTTCCATTTTAAATGCTTTCTTTGCGAGCTGCATCCCCTTTCATCGTTTCTCCGTCCGTGCTACTAACGCTGCGTGTCCGTTCCGCATCCGTTTCACTTTCTCCTTTGTGTCCATTTTACTTTGGACCGGATTTGAGTTTTGCGGATGCACGCGGATGCCTAGCGGATATAACGGATGACGACGAATGTAGAATAGATGTTCCCCGTATGCGTTGCGGATGCAGAATGGACGCGTTTGATACATTTTCCACTGAAAAAGTTTTGAGCAGCTCAAAACTTTTTGAGCATATGGAACCTCAGTCGACGGATGCTGGACGGACAGAGAGGATGAAAAATGGAGGCAGTGAGTACAGAACGGATGCATCGCGTTAATCAACGGATGGCAAGTGTTTCTCTCCATTTTACATCCTCTTTCCATCCCTTGGTGCAGTTTGACATGGGCTTTAGACTTCTGCAGACTGGGGAAATTAGGCAAATACAAGCAAAATAAAAATAATAATCAAAATTTATCACAAATTGGGGTAGATTGAATCATCTTCGTCATCTGTAAGTTCAATATCTTCTCTACCATTAAGCAATCTATTTGAAGGGAGCTTGTATATGGGCATTATAAAAAGACATTTTGTGATTTTGTGGTACTATAAGTAGTGGCAAAGAAGGGAATATAATCCTGTTAGCAGAAACCATTGTTGAAGTACTTGAGCAAGCCATAGCAAAATCATCCCATAGTATTATGAGATGTTATATCTCTGTTTTAAAAGTCACTGTTTCATTTACTTTGCTTTATCTTTCCTATGTAACGTTTTTGAAGATACAAAACTATAATTGGCTTTAACCAGTGCTGTTTCACATTAATTGTGCAAAATAGTTGAGCATGCTGATAGGATATACTTTGATACATTTATATAAAACAATTTTAATTCCTTATTTAAATAAGTATTGCCCCGTAATATCTGGTGACAAATGAAAAATGTATTACAATTGTCATTACAATTTCACAATATATTTGGATGTATTTCTTTTTCTTCCTAATGTTTTTCTCACAACTAACTGATTGAGCCATTGATTGCAACAGGAATTGACCGTGTGTCTTTTCACTCATGACTGAGAAAAAAATGACTGTCCAAAAGTCAGCTGTCTGTCAGCTTTCATGCCTAACGTAGAACTAGAACTCACAGCTTCTGGTTTCTAGACTGGTGTTTTAAGCTCTAGATCAGAATGGTTTTTTGATTACATTGCTTTCACATACTCACACAAAACTATTTAGCCTTCCAAGGAGTGATGAGTACTATTCTTATTCCCAATAAAATGGCAAGCATAGTTTCATGACTTCTGCATTATTTCAGATTATTGATTTGTCTATATGCTACTGGTATAATTAGTTGTTTCGCTGTCAGTGGACTTCCTTGTGGGTCAATGGCTGTGGCCTAAATTCTAGACATGAAGCCAATGGTCTCTGTTGTAGAAGAATAAGGAGCTTCAAGACTAGGAGATGCTGTTCCCCAGTTGTCTCCCCATCTGGGTGTAATTGACAGTTATCATGTATCTGTCAATTGATTTGCTTCTGCTTTCCCAGACACCCCGCAATTTGTCAGGGATAGGTGCAATCATGCCCTTGAAAAAAGTTGTACATCACTGTACCAGACTATTAGCCTTTTATCTGTCTCCTTTTTCTTCCTGTCCTCCTCTCTTTGGCTTTACCTATACAATGAAAAGGATTTATCTTAAGTTTGTCACTAGTACATTTTACAATTACATCTGGGACAGATGTACATTTGGCTATGTCATTTCTTCTCTACTCATTTTATCAAGGGAAAAGAGGACACAAATACCATCAATTGACCAAATATCTTACAAATACTCCTTCTGCATCAGAATCATTCAGCTGCAAATATAAAAAGCAAATCCATTTTAACCTTGCTTGAAAGAGCTGTTCTGAAACAGTTAAAAAAGATATAAAAAAACAAAACACATTGAAAAAGTGGAAATCAATAGGCATAATCTTTGGAACTTTGACAAACTTACACCATTTCTTACGTTACAAAACAAAACAGAACTCTGTTCCTATTTTGAAGACCAGGAAATTCACATGTGTTTATAGAGATCTAATTGGCTGAAAATTATTATTCCAAGAGGGGCAAAATAAGAGATTCCAGCTCTTATGTTGACTCATAAGACAGATAAGTCTAAGAGAATATTACCAGAAATTCATCAGAATTTCCATCAAAATTTCCGGATATTTTCCCATGTCTTAATATTTGTGCTTTTATTATAGCAACGTTTCGGCAGAATCTCATCTGCCATGTTCAGGCTTGAGTTTTGGGTTCTCTTTAATCGTGTGTGTCAGGCTTGGCAGCCTTTTTTTGTTTGAATTTGGTGCTGGCTTTCTGCTTTATTTGAATGGTGGCAGGGCATGATGTGCAGGGTACAAATAAACTCCATAGCCAAAACACTAATTACCAGTACCAAACACCTAGCAAATAAGGCACACATACATAGGACAAACCAACAGAAGGATAAGTACCCACCTCGATGAACACAAAATGCAATAAAAAAGCTGGAACACACTTCCTCACTAGTCCAACATATGAAAGCCATCGGTCATAGCATCGACTTCAATGGCACAAAAACCCTAGCTACTATAGAAAACCCCGGCTACAGAATCATCAGAGAAGCCATATAAATTCATAAAAGACCTAACAGTATGAATAGAAGAGATGACTCCACCAGACTATCAATCATCTAGAAGCTTGCACTCACAAACAGAAAAATCTCTATAACACAATCCAGGCAAGCAGCTGGATACAACCCCCCCCCCCCATATCTCCAGCCCAAACACACCCCAGCCAGCTACCCAAATAAAACCTAGCTTCCTAATAAATAATTATTGGCCATTCATAAGAAACCAAGCTTCACTAACAAATCCCAAGCACAAAACACAATGTTGTCAACCAATCAAGAACACAGCAACTTGAAGACCAATAAAAATAGACCTAGACTCCCAACCAATCAGGATGAGGAAAAAAACCATTCAAACAAAGCAGAAAGCCAGCACCAAATTCAAACAAAAAATGGCTTCCAAGCACGACATACATGATTAAAAAGAACCCAATAGACAAGCCTGAGGATGGCAGATGAGATTCTGCCAAAAGACTGATACTAGACATAAGCCGGGAAGGACTCGAAAGACAAACACTAATGCTGAAAGACTACCACGGGAACAAAATTCCTGTGGTAGATACTGGATAATTCAAAATAAAATTCAAAAAATACACCAGAGTCCTTCCACTAACCATAGTTGACTGAAATCAACCCAGCCTATTGGGACTCAAATGGTTTACACCATTAGGAATTGAAGTCACAGGGATAAACAGCATCACTGAGACAGAGTGGGAAGAGGGCCTGATGGAAGAATTCTGGGATGTGTTCGATGGAGAACTGGACAAGTACTGGGGGTCCCCAATTTCTTTTAGTCTAAACCCAAACAAAACCCTATAAGATTAAAGGCGAGATGGGTTCCTTTCGCACTAAAACCAAAAAACGATGAGCAGTTGGATAAGCTCATAGCACAACGGGTTTTAGAACCAATTAACCATGCAAAGTGGGAAACCCCAATTGTTACACCAATTAAACCTGATGGGTTGGTGCGCATCTGTGTGGACTACAAAGCAATTCTTAACCACATGCTCCAACAAAGCGCATACCCGGTTCCTGTGGTACAGCATCTATTACATTCCCTTGGGAGGGGAAAATCTTCACAAAACTAGACCTTTCACAGGCATACCAACAGTTACCCATTGACCCTGAAAAAGCAGAAACCCAGACAATTGTGATGCACCAGGGGGCATTCAAATGCAGCAGACTACAAAAAACAATGTAATCTTAGAGCAGGTGTGTCCAGGCTGTGATCTGGGTGTTTCATGAGACCTTGGACAGGTAGTAATGTGGCCCCACAAAATCATAAACATTTAACATTATGTGATTTTATATTCTAAAACTATGTTATATATTTTTATGTGGTCCAAGACAATTCCTCATTATTCAATCCAGACCAGGAAAGCAAAAGATTAATACCCATGTCTTTGAGTAAGATGCCAATTTAAATTTCTACTTATCATTGTTTTAAAAAAAATCATTTCTTTATACTTCTTTTGTGCCTTTCTGCCATCTTTGTTCTTCCTCACTTTACTGTTTTCTTTCTCCTCTCTTAATTATTAGATCTAATAAAATTATCTATAAAAAAATACCTTAGAATTTTGGAAAATGTGTGAGAGCTCAATTACAGGACAGCTGAAATAGAAAATAAGAGCCATGTTTATTTGTACACAGCTGAATAAAAAGATCTGTAAATAACTTTGTAGTTCTAAATGCAAATAAGCAGGTTGGTACCATGGATAGCAAGTGAGTTTGGCAGTTCAGGTTAATTACAGAAGGTGCCTCAGGCAGCCATATTATTATGCAGTAAATGTTCTACCAGAACATAACTAAGCTTGAAATATAAACAATACATGCATTTGGCAAAGATGCAGTGGCCATTATTTTTTGTGCATTTCTGTTATAAATTGGGAAGGGAATAATTTAAAAACCTCCCTGCCAAGCCTCTTCTTCCAAATAAAAGATGATTATGATTAGCTGCTACCAGCCAGATTGAACCTTCTGACATCTGTCTGTCTGGCTACAGAGTTCTTAGTCTTTCCACCAGAGTTTCTCCCTACAGTCCAGCTCAAACAAAATAAGTTGCTATTTCTGCCTGAAATAGCAGACTAGGCAGTCAAGAAGTGCAAAATTTAACAAGTCTTGTGCCAATCTTAATACATGGAGTTTTTACAATTGTGAAGAAGTTGCTTTGCAATTGTGAAGTTTTGGGGATGATTTATAATGAGAAAAGTCTTTTAAAATAAATAATACTAAATTTTTACCTATAAATAAAAAAAATATTAAAGAGAAATGCAGTATAAAAAAAAGTAATTTCTTATTGAAATTTCCAGTCAGTATAATTAAACATAGTTAAAATTTTAGAGTTTTAACTAGTGGTGAGATTCATTTTCTATCAGTTTTGTGGGCATGGCTTGGTAGGCATGGCATGGCTTGGTGGTCATGACCTGGAAAGGTTACTGCAGTATCTCATTCCTTCCCTACCCCACTAACCTGCTTTCTAGCTCTGTTCCCCCTGTGCAGGGCAACAAAAGAAGACCCAGCCAAACAGCTGGGACTTGGGAGGCAGACAATAAATGAAGATGGGGCCAGTCAGAGGTGATATTTGCCAGTTCTTTGAACTCGTCAAAATTTCTGTTACTGGTTCTCCAGAACTTGTCAGAACCTGCTGAATACCATCTCTGGTTTGAACATGTTCATTGCAGAGGAGATGGTTGGAGGGTCTCAGAGCCATGAAGAATTGGAAGATCATCAGAACCATTTGCTTGAACATCCATTGACAATTCTTCCAGTTAATTTTCCCCTTTTCTTCTTATCTTCAATTTTATAGAATATGGGACAAGTAAATATTAACCTCTTTCACCTGACTATTGCTTTGCTAAGCCACGAACAATATCCCATCTATGATATCTAGATCCAGCCAGCAAATACAAAATTATCTAGTGACTAATTGATAGCAATAGCATTTAGACTTATATACTGCTTCACGAGGCTTTTACAGTCCTCTCTAAGCAGTTTACAGAGTCATCGTATTGCCCCCAACAATCTGGGTGTTCCTTTTACCCACTTTGGAAGGATGGAAGGCTGAGTCAACCTTGAGCTTGGTGAGATTCGAACTGCCAAATTGCAGGCAGTTGGCAGTCAATAGAAGTACCCTGCAGTACTGCATTCTAACCACTGCACCACCACAGCTCTTGAGGTTAATTGATGGTCCTTGTGAATCTTGGTGGAACTACAAAGTATAGTTTGATTTGTAAGCACTATGATTTTTTAAAAAAATGAGAATAGATTGAAGAACTTCAATTTAAAAGTTGAACCATATAGGCCTTATCAGTATGGATCAATTTATCATATACTTTAGGTGGCACTCTTGTGCCATACCTGAGGCAGGGGTTTATCATAATTTCCTTAATTAAACTTCCTAAAGTCTTTTCTCTCTGCATCTGATTTTAACTCTAAATGGTAGCAGAGTGAAGATGGCAGTTTCATGGTTCAAAAACATTATGATTTAGACAGATTATGCAAGATGACTAAAGAGAATATGTTTCCATTTTTTAGGAAAATGCATGATACTCCAAGCAAAAGGAATCATTAAACAGTTGAACATGAACTGCTGAGACACCTTTAATTTTTTTTTCAAACAGTGTAATTTTACAGGACAGATGCTTATTTTAATTTGTGTTATATCTTGTTTACTACTGGGATAAAAAAGACCTGGGATTGACAGATAAAAATGTTATTTCAGTGCATCTGGAGGCAGGAATGTAGCATTCATTTATAATTGTTTAGAATTTAGAGCAGTGCACCTTTTCTTGGGATTGTGTGATACTGGGAAAAAGATATATATGGTTTAATGCACTGTTGTGTAAACTGAAGTACCTTTTTGACTTTGAATCTGAATTATGAAGTTATGCTTCCTATGTCTTATCTTAAACCAGGAATGTATAAACTGTACTCCCACTGGATACATATTCAGAGAGAAAAAAGTATTAGCCTCACAAGATTTCTTCATATTGTGCCAGTTTTATTGAACATCAGAGAAGGCAGCAATCAAGGAAATTGTCACAAGGCTGGAAATTTATGAATTATTTTAACATAGACTTTCCTTATTGGAGTCCTTTAAATGAAATCGTGTTGGCTGATAATTTTAAGGATTATAGCCTCAATATATTCTTGGAGAACGAAATACTGTTGCAACAAATGGTTATCTTTCTATTCATCAGGGTATTACATCTGTCTTCAGTTTCATAGTTATGACAATCCAAGTCAAAAGAAGACAAATATCTTCTCTAAAAGAACTGGAGATTGATACAAGTATTAAGCATAACATCACACAAAATTTCCAAACAGTTTACAGAAAATTCTAAATAGGTTTGCTCTGAAGGAAATTTCATAGCATTCAATGAGATTTACTCCTGTGATCAGGCTTTCTGGAGCCAGCATTGAGTATACTTGAGTATACTTGAGTATAAGAAGTTGATACTTCTCAGCATTGCTTCTCAATGCTGAGAAGTATCAACTTTTTAAAAGGGATAAATATTTTCTGGAAACACTTTGAATGGTGATATAAATCAATGGAAGCTGCACAAAAAAATGGAGGGAAAAAATCTATTTCAGTGATTTGTACTGGAATCAAATCTATGCCTATGCCTGTTTCTCTCTGTCTCTGTCTCTGTCTCTGTCTCTGTCTCTGTCTCTGTCTCTCTGTCTCTGTCTCTGTCTCTGTCTCTGTCTCTGTCTCTGCCTCTGTCTCTGCCTCTGCCTCTGTGTCTCTCTCTCTCTCTTTGTGTGTGTGTGTGTGTGTGAGAGAGAGAGAGAGAAGGGGAAGTTGCAATGGTTATATTTTAAAAAGACTCAATTATTGCTACTGAAAAGGATGACATAATTTTAAAGATATTGTAAATCACCTCATCTCATTCTACTCTACATTTAAAGTTTTTTAAGATTATGCTGCATTGCAAACAAATCAGTTGGAATTCAAAAGATCCTGGAGTTCAATAGATTTCCAACAATTGGTGAGATATGATTTTTGATTCAATTATATATCTACCCTTTTCCTTTAATTTCTGCCTTGTGGTGGCTTTGAACTTGACTTTTATATTCTCTCATTTCCCCTGGCCTATATTCTGTAATGAAAATTTTAAAGATTTCTTTATAAAAGGAAAATTGCTCCAGATGACTTAGCTATTCCCAAGAGAAGCACTAACAACTTGCAAGCTTAGAGCCACAATTAGGCTTTTAATACACGAGAGAGAATAAAGATTAAATATTGTAGTGTTTGCAGAAAAAACTTAATCCATTAATTCTTCTGGCCCAAGAATTTCTATATGGAACTGAAAAGTGATAATACCAAAGTCCTTTTTCCATCGTTTGGGGCTACCTATATGATTGTCGTATCAGTATGTGCTGCCTAGTAGCACCACAGGGAAGAATTTCACAAACAATTATAGAATATAAGGACTGCAGAGTATCTAGTTCAAGTGCAGGAATTCACTATCACAGCATTCAGAACAGATAGTGATACAGCTTATTTTTAAACACTTTAACTACTATGTTGAAAGAAAGCCCACTGTTTCCTGAGGTGTCTTGTTTCATTGTTAAACAGTTTTTACTCTAAGAAGTTATTCCTGATCGCCAATCAAAGTCTGTTTCACTGTAATTCCTTTTCCTACTTCAGCTGGAAACTGAGCAGATTCATGCTTAGTCCCTTCACCTTCTCTTCAGGATGGCAATTAGTCTGCCCTCACAATAAGTGCAGTATTTTTCTTTACAGAAAAAAAAAAATAAGATGACACATTTTTTTTACAGATCACAATAATATTTCCATATTCACCAGATGAGAAGACGGATGGAGTGGGAGACAAAAATTTAAGAGTCCCCTTTTTAGTAAAACACCAACACAAAGTACCTGATCACCTATCCTGGCTGCTAGCATCCCAGAGAAAATAAGATGACATGTTGGGTTTTTTTTTGGCTTAGGCATCTTCAGCTTAAGTTTCAATGCTCATTGCAGGCTTGAAAACTTGCAGGGTTTCTATTACATGCACTGGGCGATCCGCCAACAGTTTCTGCTTTTTCTTGGATTTTCCTCTCCCCACTCTCTATTTTCTTTCCTTAAATGAGATGCCCAAGCAAAGTCCTTGTTGCTCTTCTTGTCTATTTGCTCAGTGAGGTCATTCTATGAAAACTGCAGTAGAAAACGAGCGTTATGGTTGCCAGCAGAGAGCAATCCTTGAAAGAAAACAGTCACCCTACAAGTAAAAAGACAAAGGTGCAGACATTTTAAGGTACGATAGTGCTTTCCATGACAATGAAATAGAATTGTTTTTTTCTTCATGATCAAAGATGACATTCAACAGGTGCTGACCAGTTCTGGAGAACTGGTAGTGGAAATTTTGAGTAGTTCAGAGAACTGGCAAATACCACCTCTGACTGACCCTGCCCTCATCTATTCTCTGCCTCCTGAGTCCCAGCTGATCGGCTGGATCTTCTTTTGTTGCCCTGCATAGGAGAACAGAGAAGGTTAGTGGGGTAGGGAGGGAATGGGATTTTGCAGTAACCTTCCACCAGGAGTGAGAAGGGAATGGGGATTTTACAGTATCCTTCCCCTGGAGTGGGGTGGGAATGGAGATTTTGCAGTATCCTTCCCCTGCCTTGCCCACCAAGCCATGCCATGTCCACCAAGCCACACCCTCAGAACAGGTAGTATTTTTATTTTAATCTCACAACTGTTCAAAATAAAATGAATCCTATGAAGTTAAATGTCTCAGAGATTCAAATGTGTAGAATTTTTGTATATCGTATAAATTTGAATATGAGAGCTAATTTGATACAATGCAGGGCTGTCAAACTCCTAGCCGGATACATCATGCCCTGGCCATGCCCACATATGGTTTAATGAAGGGGGGAAAGTCCCAATACATCATATGATGTTGCCATGATGACGTTGCCATGATGACGTGAGTTTGACACCCCTGGTGTAATTTCATTATAAAGGGTATGGTGCTGGTTTAGAAACCAGGAAACGGTAAATTTGCCTTGGTCTTGAAAGATGCTGGTGACTGAGTCAATCACTCCCTCTCAACCGAAATTGCCTAACGCAGATGTTGTTAGGGTAAAATAGGAGGCAGGAAGATTCGATGTTAAAATGGAGAGAAAAGTTACAGTAATAATATTCAAAAGAAGAGAAGAGCTGGGGAAAATTAGGATTTTACCACTGTCCCCACATTTATTATAAAGGCAGGACATTTGGATTTTACAATATTATGTAGCCATGTTTTTCAGTCTTAGCAACTTTGCTAAGGTTGAGAAAGTTTAGTATTTGATATTAAGCTATACAAACAATTCAAAAGCAGTTCTATTATTTATAAGCTTATGTGCTTTGGAAGCTGTCTCTTGGCTTGTATTGAACCTTGCAATTGATGTAGCTATTTACTGAATCAAAACGAGGTGATTTTTTTTTTTTTGGCTTCTTAGTGTTTCCGAGCACCTTTTCAAAAAGTGGAAACCCTTCAGCCCCACTCCATTTTACAGACACACACACACACACACACACACACACACACACACAAATGTGTGCAATAATCAGGAGGTTTGTTTTCCAGAATTATTTTGAGAAGAACCCATAATCAAAGAGTAAACAATTTGTTTAACATTTTGTTTACCCTTTAGCTCATAGGAGAGTATATTATTTTTAATAGTTCAGAATAGTGAAAGATAGTATTATAGAACTGATTGAATACTATATAGAAGAAGGAGAGAAAGAAAGAGTTTGGAGATTATCTGCCAGGAGAAAATTCAAATGTTAGTGAAATACGCAGAGAAAAATAGTCAGACCATTATAAGGTTGTTTTGGAGAGACCATCAAGATGGTTTGGCACTTTACTCTTGATTCACACATATAATACAACGTGCACAAAGAAGCAAATGAGATTTTGGCTTAGTGTTTGAGCCCAGGCACTTATCCAGAAAGACCAACAAGTGAAATATTTGAAAGTTGGCTGGATTTTTGGCATTTGTAATAAGAGAACACTAAGTTATGCTGAACTGAGGTTTGGCTACTCAACCATCTGAAGCCAAACCCTTTTGTTTGTTAAATGGAAAGTTGTTAAACAGGGATTCTCATTGGTACTAGTAATTCTGATAACAAGAAAGGGAAAGACAATTTAAAAAACAATATAATTATTCTAAAAAGAAATGGCATGGCTACAAGATTGTATTGGCATCATTGACACTTAAGGCAGATCTGGATAATTTGTGTCATCCTTGTGCCCCCCCTCCAGATATTGCTACCTTACAACTGCCACCATCCTTCCAGGCGGACTAAATAGCTGAAGTTGCTGGTCTTGTGGTTTGGCAACAGTAAAGCAACATAACGCCTTACATTTGTCATCTCTCCTATTATTGGATGGAAAATGAGTATCTTGAATAGAGAAAAGGCCATTCTGAGAACATAATGAGACACAGGAAGTTCCCCAAAGAACTCTTCATGGAATCAGGCTTTGGACTCAGTAGACATTCTATGAGAGGGTAATTCTTGGTTTGCTTGTTTGTTGGGTTTTATTTGGTGGGGTTGTATTTTTGGGGTGTACAAGTAAGCATATAGCAATACTATAAGAGAAAACAAGGAAGAAAAGAATGTCTCCATCCACAAAAATGAAGCTAGGAATCAAACAGGTTAAAAAAGCAGGCAAAGCTGCTAAAAAAAGGATTGTGAGATCTTGTTTAGTAAGGGTGTTAAGTTGACATGCCCCTACTGCAAGCCCAAATAAAAAAGAATGTTGGGTTAGGATAGTTAAATCTTTACAATAAAGAAAAAAAAAGATTGAGGGGTTTACAGGCTTTTCTGTAGATCATCTTATAATTAATTTCATGCATTTTTGTTCAGTACCCATTTAACTATATTGTACATTCCTGCTATGAGAATGCATTCCTGCCTGCCTCTCAACCTGCAAGTATCTGCCATCAGAAGTGCAGATCTCACAACAAATAGACTCATAGCTTTCTGAGACGGAACTGGTGGTATTAAATAAAAACAGCTGGAAGGTATGTTTTGAGAGTGTTAAAATATTGCTGCTGGTGGCTGGAGATAGAGAAGAAAAGAAAAACAAAATAAAAGAGAAAAGGAAGAAAAGTACCTCAAGGCATAGAAGAAATTCTGAAAAGAAAGAGTTGGAGATTCTGAATCATCCAAGTCATGGCTGTCCCAAAGGCACTTTTAAAAAAGTCAATTGACTTTCTTTGTTTTCCTTGAAGACACTTCACTTGTCATCCAAGAAGCTTCTTCAGTTCTGACTGAATAGTGGAGAATGGATGGATTTATATTCCTTGCAATCATCTGGTTATTAGCACTCTTTCTGAGAGTCATTAAAGTTTCTGAGAGTCATTAAGGCCACTTGAAGGTTTATCTGTGCCCTTGGGGACATCTGAATAGTGCAAATGGGCATAGAACCTTGTTAAGAACTGCTGAAAGGACTGTGTTGTAAACAGGAGATAGCTGGGGTCATATCCCTCTTTCTCTCTTGAGGGAGGGCTGTTCAGTCTTAACATAGAAATCCTGAAGGAAATCCACAAGTCTGGGACAGGAAGAAGGGGATGGTCAAAAGAGATTCTCCTATTCATGCAGGGGAGAGTGGCGCAGTGGTTAAAATGCAGTACTGCAAGCTACTTCTGCAGCCAGCTGCCTACAATTTGGCAGTTCAAATCCCACCAAGCTCAAGTTTGACTCAGCCTTCCATCCTTCTGAAGTGGGTAAAATGAGGACCCAAATTGTTGGGGGCAATATACTAACTCTGTAAACCGCTTAGAGAGGGCTGTAAAACACAATAAAGTGGTATATAACTGTAGCTGCTATTGCTATTAGCAAGAAGAACTATTCTCATATTGACAGCTGAGAGCTTTTTGCTCTCAGAAGTCAAGAGAAGTGAAACAGTGACATTGAGGAAAAAGGCAGGAGGAGGAAGACAGAGAGAGGATAATAAAGTAATAGAAGTCTAAGATTTAAACTGTGAAGCAGTGAAACAGTAAAGAAAAGGTTAAAAGTATAAGGTAATAAAAGACTGAGAACAGGAGAGGTTAAATGAAGAACTCCGTGATTGAGCTGAGAAAAATGTTGACAAGTTCAGAGAGATGATCAAGGTTAAGCTGAAGTCTAATTAGAGGAAATTAAGTTAAATTAAGATAGAAAAAGAACACCTTTTAGAAATTCTGAGGATAAAAGTTTAAAAGAGACACAAATAAGGCCTCGCAGTCTTTTGGTATGTGGGCATTCAGTGCATATTATTTATAGTTGTATAAGATTTTTTTTTTTTAAAGGCTTTTGTCCTGCAAAGTTACCGCCACTTCTTATGAAAGAACCACATTTCTGAACAAGGCTCCACTAGTTTGCTAATATTTTGTAAAATGCCTTAGGCATCTTTGGCATTTAATGCATTTTGTTGCAATTATTTGTCTTAACAATGTGGTTTTAAAAGCAAGACATCTTGTATCCATTTCTTAGACCTAGGGGAGGACGAATAGCAAATTAAAGTTCATGTAAATGTGCCTGAGGCCGTGATAAATTTGTAATGAATTAATATAATCTGTATAACATTCTGATTGCTCTCACGCTGTAGAGCACAGTGATATTTTAAAAAATATAAGCCATGGACACTGAAGTCTAGTTTCTTACAATATGGCCAATACATAAAGTCATAATGCATATGCAAGAAGGATGATAACTATGTGATATGTTGAAATGTGAGTGCATAAATTGCTTTGGAAGACATGAGGAATAAACTTCTCATCTAAAACTGCACACTCCAACATAAATTACTGTAAGGAAGTTTCCTATGAAGGCATACACAATGGAGACTTAAAGTGCTTTCCTATTGTAAGAGAGAAACTGAAAGAGATGTCACCTATGTCAACAATCAGTTGCTCAGCTTCTGGGAATTAGAAGTGCAAAGCAGAGCCCTTTGAAAGATGGAAAGGTGGGTGCATAAGGAAACCAACAAGTTTAAACTACCATAGATATAGAAGGAGCTGCATTCTCTGATGGTGTGATATCTCTCTTGGAAGACTCTTCAGATTCTTCCTTGGAAGTCAGATCAAAGGAGGATGAGCTCATTCCTGGCACATCAGGAACTGAATTAATTGATGATGGCTGGTTGAAGGAGATTTGCAGGAAGACTTCAGCTGGGGACCACTTGCAGGGACAAATGGTCAGTTAAGAAGAGGACAATCTGCCTTCTGTGATCATGCAGGGCAGAGAAAATGCAACAGTAATGGAGATCTTCCAGATTATTTGGGAAATGGCCCTGCCTATCTTGAAGGCTATTGCACTGGAAAGCTATTTACTACAGTAGGCAGAGCTGGGAACAATGTGTTGGGTTTCCGATTGTGTGTTTGTTCCTCATACTTCTCGCTTGACTTTGTGCCTTGGAGATTCTGAACTTTTCTGAACGAGTGAGCTCTTGGGGTATATTTCAGTTTTGCCTGGTGGATTTAAGTTTGCTTGGTGAACTTATTTGTTGGAGTGACTTTCCATTGTTTTATGGACTATTGGCCATTGCCTTGTGGGCTAATCTTGAACTAATTATGGCTGGATTTATTTGGGACAGTTCTAAGACTGGATTAAGGGAACTGCTGGGGAGGCATGAATATACTGTCTAAGCCACACATATGCATGTGTGTGAATGAGTGGGCAGCAGAGATGGATAGAAGAGAATGAAAATTTCAGTGTACTTCTATTTCAGTAGTGTTCTTACTCAGTCTTTACCATATAATGTGTCTCAGAAATTTCAATCTCATTGAACTGAGTGAGGTCAAGAAACTGAGATGTATTGCTGATGTCAAATTCTGCCCACAGCCCCAAAAACAGGAATTCAGGGGTTCTTGGAGTTTGGAATTAGTTGTAGGATTTAATTAGGGCAATTACTGGAATCCTGACAGCTGATTCTTGGCCTGAGGAGATTGACACATGTAGGGGTGATTTCCTTACTAAAGCCCATGTCACACAGCACCAACGGATGAAAAGAGGATGTAAAATGGAGAGAAACACTTGCCATCCGTTGGTTAATGTGATGCATCCGTTCTGTACTCACTGTGTCCATTTTTCATACTCTCTATCCGTCCAGCATCCGTCTACTGAGATTTCATCCGCTCAAAACGTTTTGAGCTGCACAAAACTTTTTGAGCGGCACAAAACTTTTTGAGCGGATAAAGAATCCAACATGTCCGTTCTACATCTGCTACGCATACGGGGAACATCTGTTATACGTCCGTCGTTATCCGTTACGCGTTCACTATATCCGCTAGGCATCCGCTGTGCATCTGCGCAACTCATATCTGCTCCAGCGGAAAACGGACACAGGGAGGAAGCGAAACGGACGCGGAAAGGACATGCGGCGTTAGTAGCACGGACGTAGAAAGGATGAAAGCAGATGCAGCTAACATATAAAGCATTAAAACAGAAAAAACGTTACTATAGGGGATGTATCTCAGATATTTAGGATGTCTGCAGGATGTCTAGAAGGACATGATGCAAAAGGACAACTAGCGGAAAAATGATATTTCCTATAAAAAGGGGGAGAAATCACCTGGATCTCACTTTCAGTCCAGCAGCCCTGCTGTGCAGACCTCTTCAGCCTTGATCTTGCTCTTGCTCTTCCACAGTATCCAGTCATCTCCACCATGGATCGTCGCACACTCTTTTTGGTAGCCGCCATTGTTCTACAACAGTGCTAAGCCATCTACAGACTCTTTCACCTTTTCTACAGGAAGAAAAGGAGGCATCCAAGAAGTTTCTGGCTCTGGAGATGGATCGCAAGAAGAGAAGAGTACGGACTGTATAACAAGCTGATGGTGGAGCTGAGGAATGAAGACACTCGTGCATTCCAGCACTTCATGAGGATGCCTCTAGCCATGTTTGACGAAGTTGTGGAGCGGCTGAGACCCAGGTTGACCAAGGCAAACACCAACTTCCAGCCCAGCCTGGACCCTGGGCTCAAGGTGGCACTGACTCTGCGACACCTGGCCTCCGGGACCATGTACAGGAACATGCAGTACACCTGGAGGGTGCCACACAACACCATCAGCATTGTGGTCAGAGAAGTGGTGCAGGCCATCATCGAAGAATACAAGGAGGAGCTCCTCCAGTGCCCCTCCACTGAAGAAGTATGGAAGAAAGTTGCAGAGCAGTAGTATCAGAAGTGGAACTTCCCCCACACCATTGGAGCCATAGATGGCAAGCACGTGGCCTGCAAAGCTCCAGCCAAGTCAGGGTCCACTTATCACAACTACAAGGGCTTCTTCAGCATCATCCTCTTCGCCATGGTCGATGCTGACGACAAGTTCATGTACATCGATGCTTCAGGCAGCGGGTCAGCTTCAGATGCCCAGGTATACAATGCCAGTCACCTCAAGGAGGGGCTGGAACTCAACCTCATCATGGGCTTCCCAGACCCCCTGACCAATGACAATGACACACAAGATGTGCCCTACTTCATCGTGGGGGATGACCCCTTCTCCCTCAGAACCTACCTCATGAAGCCCTACACTTCCAGATGCCTCATCCGTGAAGAGAGGATCTTCAACTACAGGCTGTCCAGGGCAAGGCGGGTGGTGGAGAACACCTTTGGCATCCTGGCCAACAGGTTCCAGGTACTTCTCACCACCATGCAGCATCGCCCAGAGACGGTGCGAAACATCATGGAAGCTTGCTGCATCCTGCACAATCTCATGCGCACCCGATACCCAGTTTTGCAGAACAGGCTCGTGGACCATCAACAAGGGAATGGGGACATGGAGCCTGGTGAATGGAGGCAAGGGCGAAACCTGATAGATACTGTGGATGTGCAAGGCCCCAACAGAGCTTCACGTGAAGGGAAGAAGCAGCGCAACCTCCTTAAACACTGGTAAAACTCCCCAGCTGGAGCAGTTGAGTGGCAAGACAGGATGGTAGATTCTTAATGGATGCTTCCTTCATCCTGTTTCATCACACGGATGAGATTGGGCCATGTATGTTGAGTGACCCAACAATGAACAGGGCATTTAATAAAGAGTTGTGTTTGTGTTGAAATGTGTTGATGAATGATTAAATTGTTATTGATAATAAAGGGCCATAGGTGTGGCACCTGGGAGGGTGGACCATACAGTCCCACTATGCTTGCACTGGAGGTTTATCAGTCCCACAGCTATTACCCATCCCACTGGTATCCCTGTCCATCCCACTGCTATCCTAACCCATCCCACTGCTCTCCTAACCCATCCCACAGCTATTACCCATCCCACAGGTATCCCTGCCCATCCCACTGCTATCCTTATACATCCCACAAGCATGCAAAGGCTTAAACCATTTCTAAAACTTTCCACCAAGACTTTATTGACTAAAAGAACTGAACCAAGTGTGTGAAGCAAAGATAAACTTTATTAATAACAAACTGTAAAAGCAAAATGACCCACGTAAAGTGTCCCAAGCAAAGATAAAGTAAACAGGCAGCAACCCAGTCTCTGGCACTCTTCTCAGTCACTCTGAGGTGTGCCCATAGTTTCAGGGGTGAAGGGTCCAGGTGCTGTGGAGGTGGCTGCTGCTGGAGTGCTGGTCTGAGGCACCATTGGGGTGCCTGGCCCTGAGAGGAGAACAGGGGATGGTGTGTGGAGGAAGCTCTCAGAGAGCTGGCTCAGTCCTGTGATGTTGAAAGCCCCTTCCTCCAGGACATGGGGTGTCAGTCCCAAGACCGATGACAGATGTTCTGAGGCCGGGCTTGGCTGTGGGGTGGAGGAAGGAGGAGTGTAGTGGTGCTGTCTGGTCTGCAGCAGGTGAGCGAGGTGAGGCGTCGGTGGCATCGGTGGCATCGGTAGCATGCGATGAACCTGTGCCTGGACTGGGAAGGGCTGCCTGTGCTGCTGGAACTCCTGGTAGCCGTAGCCTTGGTAGGTGAGGGCCTGTGAAAAGCCTTGGAAGGGCTGTGACATCACCTGGGGTGGAGGAGCAGACTTGGACTGGGTCGGAGCAGGTTCATCTGGGCCTGGAGGATTGTGCAGAAGACCGGTGATCCTGTCCTTGATCATCTGGTACTGTGATTCGGACATGTCCATTAGGGTCTGGTTGATGTAAGTGAAGAAGGGCTTTCAGTTTGAGGATGGCATGTCAGTGTGTACCAGCTGAGAGAGGAGATCTACGCTGCTCTTGATTGTGTCCCTGATCTCCAGCAGGACAGTGTGGCTCTGTCCCTCCGGTCTGCCTCTCTGCCTGCTTTCTGTGGAGGTGGATCTGGGGATGGGTGTGGGTTGGTCTCTGGTGGCAGCAGCCTCTCCTTGCTCCAACTGCATCAGAGGGTCCTCCATGCGCTCTGCCATGGGGAGTGCAGCTGTCAGGGGGGTCTCCATCATGGGGTGCTCCACAGATACCTGCCTGGACACAGGAGCTGATTCTTGGCCAGAAGAGGACTGGCTCTCTGTGGGCTGCCTGAGAGAGAGGGTTGACAGAGGGGTTGCTCCTCGGTAGTGGACCTCACCCTCCAAGAAGCTGCACTTGGCCATCACATAAGTCTCCCGGTTGGTGAGCTTGACTGCGGCCTGGCCAGACTTCTTGAGGTGCAGCTTCCCGTACCAGATGTGCATGTGCTTCCACCAGCCAAGGAGGACCTCCGAAGTGTAGCCCAGGCTCTCCGCCTTCTCTCTCTAAGCCACCTGCTTCTGCTTGGTGTCTTGATAGAGCCTGTGCCCCTTCCGCCAGAGGTACTCATTCTCCCTCAGCCATTCGAGCCCCTCATCCTTATGTTCCTCTTCAATGGAGTACTGTCTCCTCTCCCTATCGCGCGATTGCCTCTCCCTCCCTCTGACAGGGCCTTCTGAGCCCTCATTAGTAGGGCTTTGAGGTTCTAGGGGCTGGTCCACCACACCCCCAGCACCACCAGCAGCAACAGCAGCAGCAGCAAAAGCAGCAGCAGCAGCAAAAGCAGCACCAGTAGCACCAGCAGGACCAGGAGCACCAGGAGCACTAGCAGGACCAGCAGCACCAGCAGGACCAGCAGCAGCACCAGCACCAGCAGAGTAAGTACCAGCAGAGTAAGCACCAGGAGCAGCACCAGCAGAGGCCCCAGCAGAAGCAGAGTCAGCGCCAGGGGGTGGGATGGTGGCCCTGTCCTTCTTGCTGGGGCTGGCAGGAGTGGGCACAGGCTTCCTCTTCTTCCCCATGGTTGTTGGCTGGAGATGTGTCTGGCAGCAGGTCTTTCCTCTGAATGGTGACCTGCTTCCGAGCTTTTATATCCATGGGGCTGATGCAATGCATCCTCCCTGCATGCACAGTGAACGCTTTGCATCCGGTAGGCATCCGTGATGCATCCGCTAGGCGTCCGTGATGCATCCGCGTCATCTGCTAGGTATCCGCTCTGCATCCGTTCCTTCCGCTGCACGTCTGCAGAAGCCCTGCGGATGTGTCATCCGCTTCCATCCACTAGGCTTCCATGGAGCATCTGCTTAACATCCTCGCTACGTCTTCTCCCCGTCCGTTCCTTTCCATTGTTGTCCATTCTCTTTATGCAAATTTGGGGCACTTTTGAGAGCAGATAACAACGGATGGAACATTTTCTCGTCTGCTGTGTCCTTTTTACATACTTTTTGCATCAGTCGGTCGATGTGACAGGGCCTTTAATACTCCATGAATTGTATGCTATTTTAATTTCTAGGATGGAGGGAATCAGATGTGAATTCTATAGGAAATGGGCAAACTTGCAAAATGAATTGGGTTACACCTTGCATCTTAGAACTGAGCATGGGTTGGTGAATTGTCTTTGTTTTTAGTGGTATTGTGCCCTTTTGTTTTAAGTGTTTTTTTTTCCAGAGGAATTACTGAGTCTATCATCTGCACCTTTATAATGGTCTGGTTTGGTTCTACAACAGGACAGACACAGACTTCAGAGGATAATTAGGTCTGCAGAAAAAAACAGTTACTACCAACCTGCCTTCAATTGAGGACCTGTATACTGCATGAGTCAAAAAAAAAGGGCTGTGAAAATATTTACCCCTCACATCCCGGACATAAACTGTTTCATCTCCTACCCTCAAAACGACGCTGTAGAGCACTGTATACCAGAACAATTAGACACAAGGACAGTTTTCCCCCAAAAGCCATCACTCTGCTAAACAAATAGTTCCCTCAACACCATTCAACTATTACAAAGTCTGCACTTCTATTATTGTTTATCTTCTCATCACTCTTTATCACTCATCTCCTCCCACTTGTGATTGTATGACTGTAACTTTGTTGCTTATATCCTTAAGATTTATATTGACTGTTTCCTAGTATGATTTGATTGCTTATTGTACCCTATGACTCTCATTAAATGTTGTACCTATGGTTCTTGATTCTTTATGATTGTATCTTTTATTTTATGTATACAGAGAGTATTCGCACCAAGACAAATTCCTTGTGTTTCCAATCACACTTGGCCAATAAAGAATTCTATTCTATTCTATTCTATTCTATTCTATTCTATTCTGTTCTGTTCTGTTCTGTTCTATTCTATTCTATTCTATTCTATTCTATTCTATTCTATTCTATTCTATTCTATTCTATTCTAATCTGTGGTATGCCTTTTTGTAGCACAACAGTTCTTAATAGTTTTGAATGGAGACGGTTTTTGATATAATGTATTGTAAAGCTGGTTTCTGATAATTACTAGGAAGAGTTCCCCATTGTGTTCGGGGATGAAAAGAGCACTCATGGCTCATACAAATGCACTTCTACCTTCCAAAGTTATGTTGAATACATCCCTGCATATGGAAACATATTGTCCACAAAACCTTAGCCTTATTTGTTTGCAGCAAGAATCAAAATATTCATTCTATTAAACAATCTCCTTTATTCAATAATCTCCAATTAATATTGATTCATATTTTCATATTTTATTATACAATTGTTTGCAATAGACAAAATCACTGAAGAATCCCTTTGCACTTTGTTTGATTTGTAGTTCTGAACTATAAAGTACCCTGTTTCTCTCACATAACCACCTGCTCGCTACAGGCAGCCAAATCCTCCAGCTGTTTTGCAGTCCCTTGAAATGCAGTTATTTTCTTTCTGTGAGCTTCTGCACTGGGAAGAAAGCACTTGCCTATTCACATCTGCTTTTTGACTGAAGATAAAGGTTGCCAATTAATCCCCTGCCTTCCAACCTACAGTTTGAAAATTTCCATACTGGAGGTACCACAGAGGATTATTATAACCACCACCAATAATTTATATTACACTTAAAAACAATGCATGGAATGGAAATTAAGGAGTATTTAAAAATAAAGGTATTCATATTTACAGAGGCAAATATGTAAATTTGCTATCCAAGTGCAGCAAGAGATAAAATATAAAAGGTAGCTGTTATAAAATATATTTCCTCCACAATACAATAGTGCATGGGTGTCAGACTCAATTGTGTTATCTGACATATTGTAACTTTTTTGCTTTTGCGAGTTGGCATGGCCTGTATGTGACACACCTGGCCTGCAGGCCACCACTTTGATACCCCTGTGATAGTGGATGAGTAGCATATTTCAGTGCCCCAAAGGCTCAAATTAAGATTCTGTGGTGGTGCCTGGCTATAGCTGGGAACAATTGCAAGGCAGTATAGGGAATAGACACATGAGAGAAAAAGGAGGAAATTGAAAACAGCCTGGATTATTTTAAACCCAGTTCAGTGTCGCAATAACAACTCCAAATTTTCTTTCTATCACTCAATCCCAAATGTCTAGTTATCTACTTTTAATTTTTCTCTTAACTGTGAGTATACAAAACTATTGAAACTATATCTTTCTGCAGACAATTGTATCTTGATTTTATTTTACATTCTTTATGTTCTTATTATAATAATTCTCAACAGGTTAACCATATCTCTTTGCCTGCTATTTCTTTCTTATAAAATGCTTTTATGCTGAGACTCATAAAAGCATTTTGAGCACAGTCTGTGTTTATATCTATTAGGAATTGATATTGCTACCAGTATTATAGTATATTTATTATATCTATATTGCATATAATTATATTTATTAGGTAAAATACTAATATAAGTTTTATGTATGTTTGTTGTCTTAAGTTATTTATAAAAACAATAAAGATGGCAAATAAACAAAAATAAATATTCTCAATATGGCACTTCTTACATAATAGTTTATGAAATCTCCATTAACCTAACTTCCCCACTGAAAAGCATGCCACCAAATCTCAGATCATGCTCTAGTTGTAAAATGCTTTCATTCTTCTGCAGCATCCATTCATTCATCCCAAATAAATAGCCACTACATGCTACAATTTTAAATCCGTCAGTCCCAATCCTCCATGTTCTTTTGCATCTTGCAGGACTTTATACATAACCTTTTCCCTTGCCATACAAATCTACATATATTTTTCTACCATTGCATAAAAATAGGTATTGTCTGAAACAAAGACATAATTCTAGGAAATACATTGACAATTATATACAATGACAATTGTAAGTTCTCCCATCTTAAAATATCCTTCTTAATTTGATTCCCTATTTTAACATAATTTGTATTTTCTGATATCCCTCTTTTTTTGAGCTTCCTATTATGTTACATAAAATGTCCCCTCATAAAAGCCTTACTTGCATTCCAAACAATACTTATGTCTATAACTTTATCAGAGTTGTCAAAAATTCTTTCAATTTATTTCTGTAATCTTCAATTACTGTTTCTTCCTCCAACTATGTTTCATGTAAAGGCCTTGTCACACTGCCCAATGGATACAAAACGGACACAACGGAAGAGCAAAATGTTCCATCCGTTGTTATCTGCTCTCAAAAGGGGCAAAAATTTGCATAACCAGAGCGGATAACACGGACGCGGGGAGGATGCAGAGCGGATGGAAAATGGATGCGGAACGGAAGTTTAGCGGATGAGAGCGGATGTCACATCCGCAGTGCTTTCGGGGGGCCTCAGCAAAGCGGACACGGAACGGATGAAGCGGATGCACAGCGGATGCACAGCGGATGAAGCGGATGCAGAGCGGAAGCCTAGCGGATGCACAGCGGAAGCCTAACGGATGCCTGGCGTTAATTCCGCTTCCGGGGGGGATGCATTGCGCAAGTCCCCCGGATATAAAGGGAAGCAGCTCGCACGTGGCCAGCATTCGGAGGAAAGACCTGCTGCAGGATACATCGAGTCCTTGCCTGCCCTGCCTGCATGCCTGCCTGCAAGCCTTGCTGCCAGCCTTGCTGCCAGCCTGCCTCCAAGCTTCCTGGCCAGCCTCCCTGCCAGCCTTGCTGTCTGCCTGCCTGCCAGCCTTGCTGCCAGCCTGCCTTCCAGCCTCCCTGCCAGCCAGTCTGCCTGCCAGCCTTGGTGCCTGCCTGCTTGCCAGCCTTGCTGTCTGCCTGCCTGCCTGCCTTCCTGCCAGGCTTCGTGCCAGCCTTCCTGTCAGGCTTCCTGCCAGCCTTGGTGCCAGGCTTCCTGCCAGCCTTGGTGCCTGCCAGCCTCCCTGCCAGCCAGCAACCCCACAACCTGCCGCCATCCCTAGCAAGAGGGACAGGGCCACCCTCCCGCCCCTGTCCCTGACTCTGCTTCTGCTGGGGCTTCTGCTGAAGCTGCTCCTGGCAGTGGTGCTTCTGCTACGTACTCTGCTGAAGCTGCTGCTGGTCCTGCTGGTCCTGCTCATGCTCCTGGACTTGCTCGTCCTGCTCGTGCTCCTGGACTTGCTCGTACTGCTCATGCTCCTGGTCTTGCTCGTCCTGCTCGTGCTCCTGGTCCTGCTCGTGCTCCCGGTCCTGCTTGTGCTCCTGGTCCTGCTGGTGCTGCTGGTGCTGGTGCTGCTGGGGCTCCTGGTGATTACTCTGCTGCTGCTGATCCTGGTCCTGCTGCTGCTGCTTCTGCTGCTGCTGCTGCTGATGATGATGATCCTGCTGCTGCTGCTGCTGCTGCTGCTGCTGATGATGATGATTATGATCCTGCTGGTGATGATGATGATGATGATGATGATCCTGCTGGTGCTGCTGGTGGTGTGGAGGAGCAGCCCCTACCACCTGGGAGCCCCTCTGATGAGGGTCCATCTGGTCCTGGCAAAGGGAGGAAGAGGCGTATGCGGGACGGGAGAGGAGGCAATACTTCATTGAGGAGGAACACGAGGATTGAGGTGCTGGAGTGGCTGAGAGAGAACTACTATCTGGGGCGGAAGGGACACCGGCTGTACAGGGACACCAAGTGGAAGCAGGCTGCTTGGAGAGAGAGGGCGGAGAGTATGGGTTACACTTCGGAGGTGCTCCACGGCTGGTGGAAACATATGCACACCTGGTACGGGAAGCTGCACCTGAAGAAATCTGGCCAGGCCACAGTAAAGCTGACGGACAGAGAGACCTACGTCATGGCCAGGTGCAGCTTCCTGGAGGGTGAGATCCACCACCGAGGAGCAGCAGGAGCCCATCTGTCTACCCTCTCTCTCCGGCAGCCTGCTGCAACCCAGTCCTCTTCCAGCCGAGAGTCAGTCCCTGCCTCCAGGCAGGTTTCTGTGGAGCGTGCCACGGCGGAGAACCCGCGGACAGCTGTTGTCACCGTGGTGGAGCACGTGGAGGACTCCCTGGTGTGGTGGGAGAAAGGAGACATCGAGTCCACCACAGTCATAGCCGCATCCACCCCCCCCAGCTCCGCCTCCACAGAAAGGCAGAGAGCCAGACAGCAGGAGGGGCAGAGCCACACTGTCCTGCTGGAGATCAAGGACACCATCCGCATCAGTATAGATCTCCTCTCTCAGCTGGTCCACACCGACTCCTCATCCTCCAACCGCAAGCCCTTCCTCACCTATGTCAACCAGACCCTCAAGAACATGGAGGAACCCCAGTACCAGGTGGTGAAGGACGGGATCACGGAGCTGATTCACAACCCTCCAGATCCAGAGAAACCTGCTCCCACCCAGTCCAGGTCTGCTCCTCCACCCCAGGTGATATCCCTCCCATACCAAGGCTTCCCACAGCCCCTCACCTACCAGGGCTACGGCTACCAGGAGGTCCAGCAACACAGGCAGCAGCCCTTCCCAGCCCAGGCACAGAGTCATCGGGCAACACCATTGCCACCGGTTCCACTGATGCCACCGATGCCACCCACGACAATGATGCCACCGACGACAGCGATGCCACCCACGCCAGTCCTCACCCAGCTGCAGACCAGGCAGCCCCACTACACTACTCCTTCCTCCACCCCACAGCCAAGCCCAGCCAGAGTACATCTCTCATCAGCATCGTGGGTCTGAGCCAGCTGTCTGAGAGCTTCCTCAACACACCGTCCCCTGTTGTCCTCTCGGGGCCAGGCACCCCAATGACGATGCAGACCAGCACTCCAGCACCACCCACCTCCACAGCACCTGGACCCTTCACCCCTGAGACTGGGCACACCTCCAAGTGACCAATAAGAGTGCCAGAGACTGGGTAGCTGGCTACCTGTAGAGTTTATTTGGACACTTGACTTGGGTCATTTTTGTTTTACAGCTTGTTGTTCAATAAAGTTTATCTTTGATTCACACACTTGCTTCATTTCTTTTTTTTAATAAAGTCTTGGTGGAATCTTTTAGAAATGGTTTAAGCCTTTGAATACTTGTGGGATGGGTTAAGATAGCTGTGGGATGGGCAGGGATACCTGTGGAATGGGTAATAGCTGTGGGATGGGCAGGGATACCTTTGGGATGGTTAATAGCTGTGGGATGGGTAAGGATAGCAGTGGGATAGATAAACCTCCAGTGCAAGCATAGTGGGACTTTATGGTCCACCCTCCCTGGTGCCACACCTATGGCCCTTTATTATCAATAATAATGTAATAATCATCCACACATGTCAACATAAACACAACTCTTTATTAAATGCCCTGTTCATTGTAGGCCCACCCAACATACATGGCCCAATCTCATCCGTGTGATGAGACAGGCTGAAGGAAGCACTCATTAATCATCTATCATCCTGTCTTGCCACTCCACTGCTCCAGCTGGGGAGTTGCACCAGTGTCTCAGGAGATTGCGCTGCTTCTTCCCTTCACGTGAAGCTCTGTTGGGGTTTTGCACATCCTCAGTGTCTATCAGGTTTCGCCCTTGCCTCCATTCCCCAGGCTCCATGTCCCCATTGCCTTGTTGGAGGTCCACGAGCCTGTTCTGCAAGACCGGGTAGCAGGTGCGCATGAGATTGTGCAGGATGCAGCAAGCTTCCATGATCCTCCTCACGGTCTCTGGGTGATGCTGCATGGTGATGAGAAGTAGCTTGAACCTGTTGGCCAGGATGCCAAAGGCATTCTCCACCACCCGCCTTGCCCTGGACAGCCTGTAGTTGAAGATCCTCTCTTCACGGGTGAGGTGTCTTGAAGTGTAGGGCGTCATGAGGTAGGTTGTGAGGGAGAAGGCATCATCCCCCATGATGAAGTAGGGCACATCTTGCATGTCGTTGGGCAGGGGGTCTGGATCTGGAAAGCCCATGATGAGGTTGCCTTCCAGCCCCAAATTGAGGTCACTGGCATTGTATACCTGGGCATCTGAACATGAGCCGCTGCCTGAAGCATCGATGTACATGAACTTGTAGTCAGCATCGACCATGGTAAAGAGGACGATGCTGACGAAGCCCTTGTAGTTGAAATAAGTGGAGCCCGACTTGGGTGGTGCTTTGCAGGCCACGTGCTTGCCATCTATGGCTCCAACGGTGTGTGTGAAGTTCCACCTCTGATACCACTGCTCTGCAACTTTCTTCCATCCTTCATCAGTGGAGGGGCACTGCAGGAGCTCCTCCTTGTATTCTTCGATGATGGCCTGCACCACTTCTCTGACCACAATGCTGATGGTGTTGTGTGGCACCCTCCAGCCGTACTGCATGCTCCTGTAGGTGGTCCCTGAGGCCAGGGGGTGCAGAGTGAGTGCCACCTTGTGCCCAGGTTCCAGGCTGGGCCGGAAGCTGGTGTTTGCCTTGGTCAACCCGGGTGTCAGCCGCTGCACAACTTCGTCAAACATGGCTGGAGGCATCCTCATGAAGTTCTGGAATGCCCGAGTGTCTTCGTTCCTGAGCTCCACCATCAGCTTGTTGTACAGTCCGTACTCTGCTCTTCTCCCGATCCATCTTCGGACCCAGACACTTCTTGGCCGCCTCCTTTTTTTCCCGTAGTAGAGTTCACAGAGCCTGTAGATGGCTTCGCACTGTTGCAGAAGGATGGTGGCTGCCAAAAGGACTGTGTTACGATCCATGGTGGACATGACTGGATGCTGTGGAAGAGCAAGAGTCAGATGAAGGCTGCAGAGGTCTGCACATCTAGGCTGCTGGTCTGAAAGTGAGATGCAGGTGAGTTGCTCCCCCTTTTTATAGGCAGTAAAGGTGTCTCTTTGCATCCTCTAGGCATCCTCTAGGCATCCTCTAGACATCCTTAATATCTGAGATACGTCCCCTCTGCAAATGTTTTTTCCGTTTTAAATGCTTTGTTTCTGTGCTGCATCCATTCTGCATCCATTCTGCATCCGTTCTGTGTCCGTTCCGCTTCCTCCCTGCGTCCGAGTGGATGCGGGTTGTGCGGATGCGGAACGGATACCTAGAGGATATAGCGGATGCATACTGGATGCATAACGGATGCGTAGCGGATGCGTAGCAGATGCAGAACAGACGAATTGGATACATTTTCCATGCAAAAGTTTTAGGCAGCTCAAAACTTTTTGAGCGGATGAAACGTCCATAGACGGATGCTGGACGGATAGAGAGGAAGCAAAATGGAGGCAGTGAGTACATCGCGTTAACCAACGGATGGCAAGCTTTTTTGTCCATTTTACATACTCTTTGCATCCATTGGTGCAGTGTGACATGGGCTTAACTTCCATCTAAAGGAATTGATTTTCTTTTAAATGCTGAATCACTGGTTCGAAAAGGGTTTTGGCAGTATCTTCATTTTTTGAACACTTTAATTCTTGGATATCCAAAGTAGATCAATTCTTGAGAAAGTCTTTCAGAAAAAGACATTGATCTTTTTGCACCACAATTTTTATTTCTCCAAGTATATACACGCTCTAAATTGTCCATCATATGAAAAAAAAACTTTGTATTTTCCTAAGTTTCATTTCAAAGTGTTTCTTAGAAATTCTATCTTTTCATGGACAAATTACTTGACTTCAGTTTTACATTAAATGCCTATTTTCATATGGTAAATTCATTAATTTATCCATAATTATTTATATCTTTATTAAATGTTAACTTGATCCTTATTTAGACCTTAAATTCTCATTATTAAAGCTTTTGTGCCATTCTTCAATCCCAACTTATCTGCCATAATTATCAGTCAATGTCAATTTTGGTTATAATTGGGGGTTTATGTACAAAACTATTGCTTTTGATTCACAGTGAAATAAATTCTTCACCTAAATTTTTGCAGATCAAATATTTTGTATCATTTTTTTCTGATGTACATTTCTTGTAAACAAGTTACACCTTGTTTCAATGTCTTTTAAAATAATGAAATATTTTTCTACTTTTTTTGAAGAGTGTCTATTTATGTTCCATGTTAGGCATTTAAAATCCATATTTATTCACTCAGAGACTGTTTTCCTTGTCTGAATTCTAAATTGATTATAGATAAAAGTGATTTAAAAAGTGTGGATTTGGTCAGCTTGTCCTTTACAAGGCTGCACTTGTGTGTGCAATCAGAATATCTGGTGCTCAACTCATAAGAAAACCAAAAGACTTCCATCACATGGGTTCCTCATGAGGAGTATCAGTTCAGGTTGTAGGTGGATCTCTCAATCTTTCTTTAATGCAGAAAGACTTTGCTGGCCAGAAATCATCACTGGCTATTGCTCAGTATTGTGTTGTTGGTTGTTGCGATGTCTCCACTTCTTCAAAGACATCTAGTTAGTTATAGTAGGGGTTCCCAACCCCTGGACCATGGACTGAAAGGAACTGGGCCACACAACTGAAAATGAAACCAGCCATTTTGAGATATAACTTGCAATTTCTCCTCAGGGAAAGCTCGCAGCCGAAAACCATGTGGTTGTACACTGTTTCCCACCCCGTAGAACAAGAAAATGAACTTAGTTTTCAAATCTGAGCTCTGCTTCAAAAGTTATGTATTCGTGCTAAATTGAGTTTTACCTGCCATTTTGAGATATAACTTGCGATGTATAACCTGGTGCCAAAAAAGTTGAGGGTTGCTGTGCTGTAAAGCCTCACCCAGAAGCCTTCCAAGACAAAATCATCTGATGGTTAAGAATATCAATATTTGAGCAAGTGCTTCATCAGTGAAATGACCAATCAAACTTCCATCTGAAAAATATCACAAAGATTAAGTTAAGTTAAGATAGGCTTATTTGAGAGAGAGCAGGGTTGCCTTGTGGCAGGATGGATGTCAAACCAATTTAATAAATAAATAAACAAGTGTCCCAGGAGGATTTTTTTCTTAAAAAAAGGAAGGAGCAACACTGGACAATATCTTGAACAGATAAGGGATAAAGGGGATATTCCAACATATAACTTATAAATGAAAATGTTTAATGAAATTTGGAAAACTCCCAGGCTGGTCAAAAAAGGAATAACACAGGGAAGGAAAAAGGTATATACAAAGAAGGGAAGGAAGAACAATCTGAAGGAAAGTCACATGTATCTTATATACAAACTGGGGTCTCAGTACACGAAACCTTATCAGAAGACTGCAATACTTTCTCTTAGCTGTGTTCATGCCTGTCTATGTACAAGAACCAATGTCCCATTCATTGTCAGGGGAAACACATCAACTGTGCTTTTGCAAAGGGCTAAGCAAAGGAAGAGACAGAGAGATAAGGAGAGAAGACATTTCTCACATAAGAGTTGGGCCAAGACTACAGACCCCTGCAGGCCTACCATTCCTTCAAAAAATAACTATATTTGCTGATGGCCTGGGGTAGATGGCCTTCTTAAATTTAATAATGCTTGATGAGAACTCATGATTTAAAATTGCCAGATTTTTAAAAAGGTGAAAAATGAAGAAATCACAAACTGACTTCCTTTTGCTGAATCTCCCCCCCTTCCCCCACAGTCTGTTGTTTGAAAGGCAATTTCCCCTCTCATGTTACCACTTGTCTCTGAAGAGGTGCTTGACAAATGTAAGAAACTTTGGAGTTTTGCCCACCTCATTTTGCCTTCATTTCTCCTCTTCTATGTTCTTGGCTGAATGAGAATTAGACAACCTTTAAC
Organism: Laticauda colubrina; assembly: GCA_015471245.1. NCBI lineage: Eukaryota > Metazoa > Chordata > Lepidosauria > Squamata > Elapidae > Laticauda > Laticauda colubrina. The sequence continues at coordinate 16,697,653 of BLBF01000053.1, forward strand.
TACACTAGCTAAGATTGGACTTAAGCATAGTACATAAAATCACATGTTACAATGTCTTACCAGTTAATGAATATTTCAGCTTTAATCACAACAATGCAAGAGGACAGAACAGATACAAACTTAATGTAAACCATTCTAAACTCTATTGCAGGAAGTACGATTTCAGCAGCACAATGGCCAATGCCTGGAACTCACTACCTGATTCTGATGTCACCTGCTCAAACCCCTACTCCTTTACCCTCAAACTAGCCTCTATTGACCTCACCCCATTCCTAAAAGGTCTGTAAAGGGTGTGCATAAGTGCACAATTGTGCCTACACTCCCTGTCCTATTGCCCTCAATTATTAGTTCCTATTTCTTATATTTAAACTTAAGTTTATTCTTATTTCTATTGTATTATAAGCTTTTGACAAAATAAATAAATGAAAATAAGAATGATCTCCAGTGCCACCTTATAATACACTAAGCACTGAATTTTACTGAATACCTCAACTATAGGAAATAGTTGGTATTGCTTTTGAGAATCAGAAATCAAGATTGATTGAAAGGCTGAGCTGAGAGCGAGATGTAAAATAGTGGTCAGAGAAGAAGGATTTGTCTGTTTTGTTATTCTTTTAGTTAAGCATCTACAGAAAATTATAAAAATAATATAGTTTGGAAATGTGAACAACATGAGGGGACATTTTATCATGCTTGGTGGACATATAAAAAAAAAAAGCTGAAAGAAATTGGATTCAAAGAGTGTGTGTTCACCAAACCAGTTGTTACACCGGTTGAATTGCATCCATGGATAGATTACAAAAAGAAGAGCAACAGGATATCATTTTAGAGAGAGAGGCTAATATACATATAATTGTTGTGAAGAATATTGGAAGCCACTCAGAGATGGTATTCAGCAAGTTCTGACCAGTTCTGACCAGTTCTAGTGGAAATTTTGAGTAGTTCAGAGAACTGATGAATACCACCTCTGATTGGCCATCTATTCTCTGCTCCTGAGCCCCATCTGATTGGTTGGGTCTTTTTTTGTTGCCCTGCATAGGAGAACAGAGCAGAAAAGCAGATTAGTGGGGTGGGGAGGGAATGGGATGTTGCAATATCCTTCCCATGTCATGCCCATCAAGCTAGGCCCACCAAGCCATACCACACCCACCAAGCAATGCCCACAGAACCGGTAGTAAAATTTTTTGAATCCCACCACTGAAGCCACTTCTCTCTTTCTTTTTTCTTTTCTATTTTTCTTCAACTTTTTTCTTTTTTAAGCACGTTTCTGCTTTTTGATTTCTTTCTCTTTCTCTTGCTTTATATTAGTTTGCATTTATATATTTTTGATTAATTATTTCAATTGTACAATTATATATATACAACACACATACACACCCATACATGCACACAAATATAGGACACAATTTATCTTTCAGAAATTATTTAAAGGATTAGAGAAGAGAGGCTTGTGTGAAATCTGAAATAAGGAGCTGACCTTTAGAACCATAATAATACCAGCATAAGCAAGGCTAGCATTCTTATGCTAGTCTGATGCCCTTTAGATGTTTCCCCAAGCATGAGACAAATACTCACTATGGGAATTTATGACTGAATGTTTATGTAGGCGAGCTACATGGTCAGGACTGATCATAGTTTTCTTTTCTGCAACTCAATTTCAGCCTAGGACTGCAATGACTTTCCAAATGTTGTGGTACTTGGAGTATTTCCACTAGTCTATGTAGTTAAGATGTCTGTGTTAGGTTGAAGATAAAACAATGAATTAAGATTCGATTTTCTTATCAATGGTTTGAATCGAATTGTTAAAGAATATAGTATCCATTTAAAGTGGGGGTATTGTTCATGAAAATCTTGAGAAACTGAGCAGCTAGGCAAAGCTATTTGTATTATGTTTGTATTTATGTATTGCATTTTGAGGTGACCTGACTCCAAAAACAGTACCTCAAGTCAGTGGCCCCACAAAATGAGAGATGTTTTTTTGTGGAATAGAGAGGGCATGGTTTTGCACGCAGCCTGAATCCCACGGAATGAACTTCACTTGTGACCCAGTTTCTGGCAGACTAGTGCTGCTCCATGATCAGAGGGTTGGGGATCCCTGCCTTAGGTATTGTGCAAAGACACCTTACAAGTTTTAAAATATTTTTTAAAGGAACACCACTCAGCAAAGACACATCAGTGACATTTGGGAACAATATTGCAAGGGACTCTATAATGAGTTCTTAAATGGCCTACATGAAAAGAGATGCTTCCACTTCACATTTACAGGGCTTAAAGAATACAAAAATGTGCTTCAAACTTTTTGGAGCAAGCCAAAAGGAAGACAACATCCTCCATCCCCTTTTGAATGTTATCACAAAGGTAGTGAAGTATCACATTCCATTTGAGTAAATCCTCATGTAAGGAAGAGAGAGAAGAAAGGGTAGATGAGACTCTTGTCTGAGATCCAGATGTAATCATGGACTTGCAGGAAGAACCAAGTCCTTGAAATTCAACAGAACCACAACCAAGCTACATCTCTTTTAGGTTTCTAAAGTCAGAATTTCTCCTCAGTACACAATAAGAACGATATTTTACGTACAAATCTTTGCTGCCTCTGCATTTAAAGCCCATGTCACACTGCACCAGCGGATGCAAAGAGGATGTAAAACGGGCAAAAAAGCTTGCCATCCATTGGTTAACGCGATCTACTCACTGCCTCCGTTTTGCTTCCTCTCTATCCGTCCAGCATCCGTTTATGGATGTTTCATCCACTCAGAAAGTTTTGAGCTGCCCAAAACTTTTGAGCGGAAAATGTATCCAATGCATCCATTCTGCATCCTCTAGGCATACAGGGGACATCCGTTCTGCATCCATTACACATCTGCTATATCCGCTAGGCATCCTCTGTGCATCTGCACAACTCAAATCCGTTCCAGCGGTAAACGGATGCAGGGAGGAAGCAGAACGGACACACAGCGTTATTAGCACGGATGGAGAAAGGATGAAAGCGGATGCAGCTCATCCACTCTGCATCCGCTCTGCATCCGCTCTGCATCCTCTACGCATCCGCTCTGCATCCTCTACGCATCCTCTATGCATCCGCTCTGCATCCTCTATGCATCCTCTACGTATCCTCTATGCATCCTCTACGCATCCTCTATACATCCGCTCTGCATCCTCTATACATCCACTCTGAGTCCTCCCCATGTCCGTTCCTTTCTGTGTTATCCGCTCTGCTTATGCAAATTTTTGCCCCTTTTGAGAGCGGATAACAACGGATGGAACATTTTGCTCGTCCGTTGTGTCCTTTTTGCATCCGTTGGGCAGTGTGACATGGCCTTTAAACTATGATCAGAAGTCATCCAGCTGCCAAGAGTCCTGTGATATGATGGAATACAAATTTGATTAACAAATATAAATGATATTGGTCATAACTTTTCTAGTGAAACAGGGTAGTGGGATCTTGCTCATCTGGACCTTCGTACTACAGCCTGATTTTTTATTATTTTCTCCTCTTGAGGCTATGAATTTATAATATTGCTTTAGTATTTTAACTTCAGATCATATCTTTATTGCCTTACTGTGATATGAGTTTCTGAAGTTCACAAAATTCACTTGTTAGATTGTTTTTCTCCCATCCTTCTTTTGCAGGAAAAAAGGACATCTTGGCAGGGGTGGGATTGTACCAGTTTGCACCTATTCATTAGAATCGGTTGTTAACTTTCTAAGCAGTTTGGGGAACAGGTTGTTAGAAGAAATCTCCTTTTAGTTTTTTCCCACTTTACTGGCCAAATCCTGTAAGGAAGGCAGGAAGGAAAAATTCTGGTGTTGCTTACACAAACTACCTCTCCGTTAACCCTTATTACATTCTTTGCAGAACTAGACTTCCTGTCTATGGAACTTCTCTGGAATTTTTTTTTTCTCCTTTGCTGGTATTTTGCTTGTGTGGAGCTCAAAATTGATATATGTGAAGCCATTTCACTTGGAAACCTGACAGCTTGACTTTCTTAAAGAGGAAGGGCTATTTTAAGCTTTTTACACTGCTGTTGGGAGGAAATATTACCTTATTGGAGTTAGCACTTTGAAGAAATAATTGAATAAAGAAGCAGAGCTGCTGGAAAGAATGACAAGGAACCAAGATGAGTGACATTCAGCAAGGCTTCTTGGCTAGCTAGAAAGATTGACATTCAAACATGAGTTTACATACCCTTTCTGAGTTTTGGTCTAAAACTGGTTTGGGGTGAAGTTTAATTCTGTGTTTGGTGAGGTTTAATCCTGTGTTTATTGATGGGATAATTTCACAAATTCAGCTTTATTTAGAAGGAAAAAGGCTAATCTCTGTTCCTGAAAAGAAACTGGATTGAGAAATCTAGCTAGTTCCTGTGTTTATTTGTTCTGGTAATTGGTTTAACAAGCAACAGCTACTGTTGTGATTTAATTATTTGTATTGTGTTTGAATTTTTTCCTGCTTCATGTTTCTTTTTCTATCTGGGGTGGGGTCTTCCTTCACTGCTTTAGTGGTATCTGGCACTCTCCTTTGGGGTGTATTTCCAAGAGACAGGATGCAAACTTGGCACTGAACTATGCCACCTTCGATCCGATCTAAGTATAATGTATAAAATCATACATTGCAATGTCCTTCCTGTCAATGAATACTTCAGCTTCAACCATAACAATACAAGAGCAAACAATAGATACAAACTCAAGGTTTATCGCACCAAACTTGATTGCAGGAAACACGACTTCAGCCACAGAGTGATCAATGTCTGGTATACTCTACCTGACTCTGTGGTTTCTTCCCCAAACCCCCAAAACTGTAACCTTAGACTGTCTACTATTGACCTCACCCCTTTCCTAAAAGATCTGTAGGGAGCGTGCATAAGTGCACCAACGTGCCTTCCATCCCTGTCCTATAGTTTCTTATATTTTTTATTTTTTTTATGTATCCATGTATTCATAACTATGTTTTTACTTATACCTATTAAGAAATTAATAATAAGTAATATTAATAAGTAAAATTAATAATAAGGAAGAAATTGACAAAAATAAATAAAAAAAAATAAATAAATGATTATTTTTACTGCCTTTCGGGGGGGGCATGTGATCTTTCCTTAAATCTGGATGATTTCCTTAGGATATTTTGTGAGATGAGTGAGACCAGCTAGTATCTTTAAGTGGTGCAAATGGATCTAAGGATTGCTTTTCCTGGGTATGCTCTTTCTGGAAAGCTTAAATAACCTCTCTGCTAAACGATTTCACTTTCTGAATAGTTGGCTGCTGATAATTATCATTGCATTTTAACTATTTTAATCAAGGTGCTCTGGCATTCTGCCTGATTTGTAACTCCAGCTTGCAGATATTTTTAATCTAATGATTGGTATTTAGGGCAGCTTTTTTCAAGCAAAGAAGCTTTTTGTATTTTTGTACAGGTAATCCTTGATTTACAATAGTTCATTTAGTGACCATTCAAAGTTACAATGGCACTGAAAAAAAGTGACGTATGACCATTTTTCACACTTACAATGGTTGCAGTATCCCCACAATCACAAGAGGCCAGATGAGAATAAGTGCCCCTTGATGTGAGTGATGTTGAGTTGGCCATTCTCATCCAGTCACATGACCACCAAGCTATGCCCGCCAACTAAGCCAAGCCTACAGAACTGGTTGTTAAAAAATTTGAATCCCACCCCTGCATCTTGGGTGATGAACAATGTTTTGTGTGAATGTTCTTGAAAGCACAAATCCAACTTGAATGTTCATCAGAAAAACAGGCTTAATTACTGTAATAATAAAAAAGAAGGAAGATTTATTCATAAAAAATATATTTTATTGATTGGCAAAAATTAGTACCTAGCTAGCTACATCCAAATGGAAGACATGGGCAATGAGGCTGGGAAGAAAGGCAAAAAAAATAAATTGAGACGAGCAATTTCCTAGATAAAGAACAGGTAGAATGATAGACAAAGATGAAGTTAATCCTTAACTTTCTATCTAAACCCTAAGCTGGTGGTTTGTGGTTGTGGTTAATAGATCAAGTGGTGCTGAAGAGTCAGTCTTATTGTATCCCACACATACAAAAATAGATCTTTTTACAGATGATTCTATTCTTTTTGATAGATTGTGAGAAAAGAGACTTCAGGGCTATTCAGAGCAAGGGTATATAAAAATACAACTCTAGGATTCTTGACATTACTTAGTTTACATCTGGGCAGCCAGAAAATACCACCTCTGACTGGAAATTTTACAGTATCCTTCCCCTGCCATCCCCACCAAGCCATGCCCACAGAACCGGTAGTAAAAAAAATTGAATTCCACCACTGAGGTACACAGTCATTTGGTCACCGTCCAACAAAATATATTGTCTCCCAATATAAATTATTATCTTCTCTGTGTTGATTCAAGTCCAAAGAAATCACAGACAGATGTTTTCCCCTTTTCTAGGTGATTCATAAATGCCATCCAATTGACAATGATTGACTGCTACTTAATTTTGTACACTCTTAAATTAAATTGTGTGAGTTTTCTTTTATCCTATTAATAATTGTGCTAAATCAGAGAAACAGATAGGAATGGAAGATGCAAGAAAACAAGTTCAAAGAGAAAAACCATCACCAACCATAGCTCAGGCTATGGTACTTGGTACTTGGTACTTGCTTCATCAGTATTGACGGTGAAGTACCAAGCAAGTACTTGGTACTTTCTTCATCAGTATTGAAATAAAACCAGCCACAGTTTTAGGTGACTGTATTTATTTCCCTGCAGGAAAGAAGACCAATTAGAAGAACATTTCCAGAAAATATAATACTTTTTTAATTCTTGAGGAAGAATTGATTGTCCCATTCTTCCTTTCTTCTTGTTGTCTATTTTCTTCCCACTCATATCTAAATTTCTGGAATCTGGTTATGGGAAAACACAAATGGAGAAAATATGCAATGTGCAAAATATAATTTGCAAAATATGCAAATTATCAATTATCAACATAAATGTCTAGTCATGGGTAACTTCCATTTAGATGAAAATGATTTCTTCAAATTTCCATTATTTTTAGCAACCTACAGGCTAATGTGTAGGCAGGAATCTGCCTTTCCTCATAATGCTAACATAACTTGCATATTAAGATTAGACAACTGTGTTGCTTTCTTGTATAGGCTTTGCAAGTTACTCCTGCCTACCTTTCTCTAATTTTCTTTACAGTATGTAGTTGTTTCAGGAAGTGTCAGAAAGAATGTAATAGGAAAATGATGGAGCAGTTCAATATGTGATTGAGGGGAAATTGGAAAGAGTCAGGTTTATGTTGTAAGATATGAAAGCAATAAAAATAAATCCATTTAGCTACATTTTGTGAGCTTATCATGTTGCCTTTCCTGATAGCTTTATGAACATGAGCAAAAGAGAAGGTAGCTTTTGTAGAAGATTATAACTTCTCCAGATATGGATAAATTGTTGTATTTCTGTCTCAGGTTTGTTTTAGGGAAAGAAAACAAGTTTTCTGAAAATCTTGTTACAAAGGACTGATCTGTATGTTCTGCTTGGACCATCATTAGTTCTGGGCATTCAACAGCTTTCTATGCAGGAGCAGATAATGCCACCCTTCTCCCATTGTATAACATCCCTGTTCTTTCCAGGTACAGTTGCAATTCAAACCTGCTGCTTTCTGATTGAAGCTATGTTAATTTCTTCATCAGATGGTTCCCCAGTGCTTCATTCTTTTTTAATTGCCCCAGCTCTATTTTTCTAGCCTTCCTGTCATACCTTGTCTTCTCCAGTTGGTAATTGCTACTTTGGACAACCTTTTTATCTTGGATAGCTATGTTCTCTACTGAACGGCTATTGCTGATTTTTAAAAATAAAATAATCTTGTGTTTGATCCAATGGGGTCTCCTAAAGTCACTAAAGAATTGCCATATGCTAAATAAAAAACTAAAGAATGTTCAACTCTAGAAACTTAAATTCTATTCAGCCTTATATCTCCCACTTGGACTATTTTGATTTTTGCTCAGTCTGGTTTGTCATGGTCCCTCTGCTGTTTTCATTTTTGACATTCTTCCCTTCTTCTTTTAAGTACATCTATAAGCTGCAATTGTATACCACATTATTTTTCTGAAGCTGCACAAAATTCTTCCTTGCTATAACATTTTCCTGGACTTACAAAGAACGTAGAAATGAATGAACAACCCATTCCTTATTACTTTATTATTGTAGCATCATAGCAATTATTGATAATGTAAAGAAGGGGAAAAATTGAAATAGCTTTAAGAAATAGGCAGGAGCAGCACCGGAAGCAAACAATTAAAGCTGTACTGCTGAATTGCTCGAAGCATTCTTTAAAGTTACTGTAGAAGATGGAATATTTATTTCACTGCTGTATGACGGCAGCTTGGTGCCTTTAATGCTAGAAATATTTGCCAGATATCTTCATTGAATTCTCCCTACAGTGCTGTAGAGATTTTTGAAAGTTTTCATTTTAGTCTCATCTTTATTTTTTAAAAATGGAATATATTATTTTGATTGCTTCAGAATGTGATAATATCCTCTCAAGTTGAAGACAATTCCAGTTTCAGAGAATTATTTTCTATGGAATTGTGTTTATTGTTATTAACAAAAATGACTCTTAAATATTATTTAAAAATAGTTGACATCAATTCTATGGTTGGCACTGTATGGCTTATATCACTGTATAGATTAAAAGGATTTATTATAGATTATGATTTATCCTAATATCTGAATATATGCAGGAATCTGGATTTTGTATCTGGCTGCATAATATTTAAATCTTATAGTACCAGAAGAAGGGGGAAAATAGCATTTTAGAATATCTCTTTTTAGATAGTGACACCCACTGTTATTGAGAAAAGTGATAGATTTTTAATAGGGCTTTGAATAAAATACCTGACAATCTTTGATATCTATTCATTGAAATAATAGCTATCATTCAGTCATTTATTCTTTTATTTCAGTCTGTATAATTTCAACCTGCAAAGATTTGACACAACTAAAGTTCTTGACAATCATTTATTTTATTAGAAATATTTTATCTTGTTGGAAATGGTCACTGATTCCTCCAAAGAAACTTTTCAGAATATTCATTCTTATCTTTTTTTGCGGAGACTAGTAACTCAATAACATTAATAATAAACAAAGCTGCCTTATGTTTATGCTTTATTATAGTTTGAATGTTATAGAGCATTTAACCCTGAGATATTGGGACAGGCATCTTAATTTTTTTTGGTAAGATGATTAAAAGCATCTTACTCTGACAAATCTTAGACAGTATATGGATGGTAGATCTGGTCACAGTAACATTTCTCGTATTGGGTTTTTTAAATTGGGGTTTATTAATAGTCATTATATTAGAAAATTCCTAATTTTGATTTTTGGAAGAAACACTTGTATCAATAAATTAAGTGAAAAATAATCATAGCAATATTCACAAATGCTCATATCAGTGCAGTATTTCTGTTCCTATGTACAAGAGGAAGCTTCAGTGCTTTGTGTTATGTCAAGTTTTGGCACTGTTTGCTGCTTCCATGTTAATTGTTATGTGACTAGTTTTGAAAAGCCCTGTCATTTGAGATTACAATCATAGGACAGAGTCAGAAATGATCTGTGCTATTAGCTATGGAAGTCACAGTTGCAAATGTTAATCTGATCAATTATGTACACAAGATGACTTTTGACTGGCTGACTCCATCATCCCACTGTTAGCCTGTCTAACCTAACAAACTCCTGGATTCCAGAAGTTCTCTAACATAGGTTGTGTAAGAGATTCTTTTATCCTAATTCTTTATTCACAGCAAATAGGCTATAAGAAAGATGTGGCCACGAAAGGGCAAAGTTTGCGTCGCAGCAGTACAGCATGTGATCTTTTGACTCTAAGATTGTTGCTGATATCTCCATTGCAGGATGGTCCCAACGGACCTAAACTGTCCCGTAGAGACGATGACAGAGGAGGGCACATCCTGTCAATCCCAGGGACATTGCAAAGTCCCCTGGTAGATCCAGGAAAAGCCCTTTTTCCCTTGGTGGAGAGGCAGCCATTAAAGCTGCTGTAGCCAGGACAGCTCTGGAATGGAAGAAAGCTGGAAAGAAAGTGTGTCAGTTTGGTGAGATAATTTTCTACTTATTTTTTTCTGGAGAGAGCACCCTAAAAGATTAAAAATTAAATTTCAAAGTAAAGATAAAAGTGCTCAAGTGGCAAGATTAAACACAAATTAAACCTGAGGATTTTTTCCCCCTTTTTATTGGAACTTTGGATTTTGTTAAAACTTTTTAACTTTTAAACTGGATTAGTCTTTCCTTTTTAATTTTTAATTTTTCCCTTCAAAATAACTCTTTGGAAAAGTTTTTTATTCTCTTGCTTTTTCTTTTTAATTGTTTTAGATTCTTTATATTTTTTTATTATTCCTGATTTTAATATTAGAGGGGAAGGGAAAGGAAAGGGAAATAAGTAGGGCTATCACCTGGAGGTTTGGATACATTGTTTTCCTTTCTTTCTTGTTGACACATTTGCTGTTACATTCAAGGACTGTGTGCTTTTCATTGAAAAGATAGTTGAAAGAGCATGTAGATTGTTTGCAGGTGCTCTTCTGTGGAACTACTGATAGCTGGAGTCTGGATCTGAAATTGAAGAAAGAAGATTGAAGTGACCTTGAAAAGAGAACTGGAAATTTTATTTTTTGATTGAGTAAAGAGCCTAGAACATATAGTGGCAGTGCTTTACTTGTTGACAGAATTGTATTTTCTCTTTCCTTTTTTTTCTATCCCCCCTTGCCCAGTTGGATTTTTATATTTGGATCTATGAAAGAATAAGACTATTTTTTTCCCCCACTCCTCCCTTTGTTTTATCTCTTGGCAAGGGAAACACAGAGATCTCTGTCTTTTTAAATCTTTTCTTAATTTTTTTTTATTTTTTCATCCTTTTCCATTTTATATTTTTTTCCCTTTTTTCCTACATAATTGGATGAAGGTATTCAAGTGTCTGAAGATTTTTCCCTTCCCTCTTTAATTTTTAATTATTTTTTCTTTTTCTTTTTTACTGGAGTGGCAATTGGCTGCTCTTGCTTTTTCTTTTCAATTTATCTATTGTACTTTAAGATGAGCAGAAAATTACCAGCCTCAGCTTCTTCAATCCCAATTTGTTCTTCTTCACCATCTGGAGGACAACGATCAATACAGGTGATGTTACAACAAGAGAAGGAGAAAGAAGTGACATTGCACATGATTATGCAAGGAATTCAAAAGATACAAGTAAAAACAGATAATACTGAAAAAAAAATGGAGAATATTGAGCATAGAACAGAAAAGACAGATGAAAAAATAGAAAATATTCAACAGATAATGATGAATATGAGGACAGAATTAAGAAAATTGAAGAACAAGATGTACAAAGAGATAAGAAGATTGGAGATATGGATACCCGATTGGGTGAAGTGGAAAAAGATAAGGGCATAAAGAAATAAAGAGATAATGGATGAGGTTTTTCATGTTTATACAAGATATGCGATGAAAAATAAACTGCCAAGAGAAGTTCATATCAGATTTACCAAGAAAATAATAAAATCACAAATACTGCAGGCGGCAAGAGAAAAAACACTAAAGTACAAAGATAAAGAAATAGTGGTACTGAAACAGGTACCAAGAAGAGTGAGAGAGATAAGAAGAGAATATTTATTTTTGACCAAAGAGTTACTTAAGAGACGAATAAATTATAGATGGCTGATATCTGAAATTCTCATGTTTACCTGGCAGGAACAAAGACACAGAATTGATACAGTTGAAAAAGTGGAGTTATTCTATATGGAATATTTTTGAGGAAGGGAGGAAGATACAAGAAAAGAAGAGTCGTTAATTGAATTTCAAGAGGAATATACAGCAGTAATTGAAAAAGAAGAAGGAGCTGTAGGTAGTGCATCCAGAGAGCAACAAGAACCAAAATCTACTAGAGCAACAAATCCTTCTTACAAAGTCTAAAATGGATGAGAAAAAATTGATTACAATTAATATAAATGGGCTTAATTCAGCTATAAAAAGAAGAAAAGTAATTCATAAATTAGAGAAATTAAAATTTGATATAATCTGCCTACAAGTACATATTAAAAAACAACATGATTATATATTGAAACAACAAAAATTAGGGAAATTATTTACAGCGTTAACACATTGTAAAAAGAGACGAGTGGTGTTATACATTAGAGATACAATCCCTGTGGAACAAATATATACAGATGATGATGGAAGGATTTTGATGGTGGAGATAATGGACAATAATCTAAAGACACTTTTAATAGCAATTTATCCTCCAAATGATAATCAAGAAGATTTTTACAGGAAATTACATAAGAAAATAATTGAACTGGATGATGCTAATATCTGTCTGATGAGAGATTTTAATGGAATAATAAACAACAAATTGGATTATAAAACACAAAAAACAGCAAAGAAAACTAGAAAGGCATTGCCAAAATCCTTCTTTCGAATGGTAGATGCATGGAGAGAGAGAAATGTGGAAAATAAACAATATACCTTTTATACAAATAGACATGCATCATAGTCTAGAATAGATATGACATGGATGTCAAAAGAATTGCTTTCTAAAGGCCCGGTCCCACTGGCCAACAGACACAAAACGTATGCATAAAGGACACAGCGGACAAGCAAACTTACGGGGGTAGCTCCATTCATTGTCATCCGCTCCCAAAAGTGGCAAAAATTTGCATAAACAGAACGGAAAAGGACGGAAGAGAACGGACCTGGGTAGTATGTAGCGGGGATGTTAAAAGGATGCTCATAGGAAGCCTAGCAGATGAAAGCAGATGGAAGCGGATGACACCTCTGAAGGGGTTTCAGGGGAGAATTTTGAAGTGGATGCATAGCGGAAGGGGCAGATGCATAGCGGATGAAGCGGATGCATCACGGACGCCAAAAGAAAACAAAAGGGATGCTGCACAGATGTATATCGGATGCAAAGCATTCACTGCGCATGTGGGGAGTATAAATTGCATCAAATCCGTGGATATAAAAGGATGCAGCACGCATGCAGTCAGCATACAGGGGAAAGATGTGCTTCCACATACATCTTGCAGGAACACCATGGTTCATCAGTCAGGCAAGAAGAAGAAGCCCGTGCCTACTTGTTCAAGCCCTGGCAAGGTGAAGAAGGCCAGAACCAGCATCCCACCCCCTGGCACTGACTCTGAAGCTGCTGCTGCTGCTGCTGCTGTGGTGGACCAGCCCCAAGGCCCGCAAAGGCCTACTGCTGAAAGCCCTGCTGCTCAAGGCCCTGAAGGTCCTGCTATTCAAGCCCCTGAAGGCCCTGCTGAAGCCCCTGCCAGAGGAAGGAAGAGGAAAGGGAAGGAGAAGGGAGAGAGGAAACAGTACACCATTTCCGAGGAGCATGAGGATGAGGTGCTGGAATGGCTGAGGGAGAACGAGTACCTCTGGAGAAAGGGCCACAGACTGTATTGGGACACCAAGAAGAAGCAGGCAGCTTGGAGAGACAAGACAGAGAGCCTAGGGTACACTGCAGAAGTACTCCTTGGATGGTGGAAGCACATGTACACCTGGTATGGCAAGCTACACCTCAAGAAATCTGGGCAGGCCGCTGTCAAGCTCACTGACCGGGAGATGTACGTCATGGCCAAGTGCAGTTTCCTGGAGGGTGAGATCCACCACCAAGGAGCAGCCCCTCTAAGACCCCTCTCCCTCAGACAGCCCACAGACAGCCAGTCCTCTTCCAGCCAGGAGCCAGCTACCCTGTCCAGGTAGGTGTCTTCAGAGGGCCCCACGGTAGAGACCCCCCTGACAGCTGCACTCCCCATGTTGGCAGACTTGGAGGATCCCATGGAGGATGACGCCCTGCTGTCACAAATGGAGGAAAAAGCGGCAGCCACCAGAGGCCAACCCGCCCCCACCCCCACCCTCAGCTCCAGAGGATACAGGCAGAGAGGCAGACTGGAGGGCCAGGACCACAGTGTGCTGTTGGAGATCAGGGACACAATGAAGATCAGCACAGAACTTCTCTCTCAGATGGTCCACTTGGACAGAGCATCCTTGGGCCGGAACACCTTCATCACCTAAGTGAGCCAGACCCTGAGGGACCTGCCCGAGGCCCAGTACCAGGTGATGAAGCAGAAGATCACAGCACTTCTGCACAACCCTCAAGGCCCAGCTGAAGCTGCTCCTACCCAGTCCAGGTCTGCTCCTCCACCCCAGGTGATGTCACAGCCCTTCCACGGCTTTCATCAGCCCCTCACCTACCAAGGCTACGACTACCAGGACTTCCCACAGCAGAAGCAGAACTTCCCAATCCAGGCCCAGGTTCATCGGATGCCACAGACGCCACTCCTCACCCAGCTGCAGACCAGACAGCCCCACTACATTCCTCCTTCCTCTACCCCACAGCTAAGCCTGTCAACGGACAATCTGTCATCAGTATTGGGCCTGACATCTCAAGTCCTTGATGAAGGGCCTCTCAACCTCACGGGACTGGGTCAGCTCTCGGGCAACTTCCTGAACACACCACCACCTGTTGTACCCCAAGCACCCCAATGGTGCCTCAGACCAGCACTCAAGTCACAGCCACCTCCACAGTCCCTTCCCGCTTAATAGCTGAGACCATGGACATGACTCAGAGTGACTGAGAATAGTGTCAGAGACTGAGTTTTTTTACTTGTTAAGTTTATCTTTGCTTAAGGCACTTTACTTGGTTCATTTTACATATTTAATACAGTCATAAAGTTTACCGAAGAAAGTTTATCTTTGTTTAACACACTTAATACAGTTTACTTGGTTCATTTTGCTTATTTAATAAAGTCATAAAGTTTACTGAAGAAAGTTAATAAAGTTTATCTTTGCTTAAGACACTTAGTTTACTTGGTTCATTTTTTTTACTTAATAAAGTGTTGGTAAAAACTTTGAAAAAATGGTTAAGCCTTTGCATGCTTGTGGGATAGATAAGGATAGTTGTGGGATAGATAAACCTCCAGTGCAACCATAGTGGGACTGTATGGTCCATCCTCCAAGCTGCCACACATATGGACCTTTATTATCAATAACAATTTATTCATTGATCAACACATTTTAAAATAAACAAAGTTCTTTATTAATGCCCTATTCATTGTAGGGCCATTCAACATACATGGCACAATCTCCTCAGTGTTATGCGACAGGCTCAAGGAAGCATCCATTAATCATCTATCATCCTGTCTTGCCAATCCACTGCTCTAGCTGGGGAGTTGCACCAGTGTTTCAGGAGGTTGCGCTGCTTCTTCCCTTCACATGAAGCTCTGTTGGGGCCTTGTACATGCACATGCATCTATCAGATTACGTCCTTTCCTCCATTCACCCGGCTCCATGTCCCCATTCCCTTGTTGAAGGTCGACATGTCTGTTCTGCAACACCGGGTAGCGGGTGCGCATGAGATTGTGCAGGATGCAGCAAGCTTCCATGATGCTCCTCATGGTCTCTGGGTCGTGCTGCATGGTGGTGCGAAGTATCTGGAACCTGTTGGCCAGGATGCCAAAGGTGTTCTCCACCACCCGTCTTGCCCTGGACAGCCTGTAGTTGAAGATCCTCTCTTCACAGATGAGGTATCTTGAACTGTACGGCTTCATGAGGTAGGTTCTGAGGGAGAAGGCGTCATCCCCCACGATGAAATAAGGCACATCTTGTGTGTCATTGGGTAGGGGGTGTGGATCTGGAAAACCCATGATGAGGTTGGGTTTCAGCCCCTCCTTGAGGTGACTGGCGTTGTATACCTGGGCATCTGAAGATGACCCGTTGCCTGAAGCATCGATGTACATGAACTTGTAGTCAGCATCAACCATGGCAAAGAGGATGATACTGAAGAAGCCCTTGTAGTTGTAATAAGTGGACCCTGAGTTGGCTGGAGCTTTGCAGGCCACATGCTTCCCATCTATGGCTCCAACGGTGTGGGGAAAGTTCCACCTCTGATACCACTCTTCTGCAAGTTTTCTCCAGCCTTTTTCAGTGGTGGGGCACCTGAGGAGCTCCTCCACGTATTCTTCGATGATGGCCTATACCACTTCTCTGACCATTTTGTTGTTACTGTTGTGTGGCACCCTCCATGCATACTGCATGTTTCTGTATGTGGTTCCAGAGGCCAGGTGCTGCAGAGTGAGTGCCATCTTCAGTCCAGGGTACAGGTTGGGACGGATGTTGGTGCTAGGCTTGGTCAACCTGGGTCTCAGAAACTCTACAACTTCGTGAAACATGGCTGGTGGCATCCTCATGAAGTGATGGTCTTCATTCCTCAGCTCCACCATCAACTGGTCATACAGTCCAAACTACATTCTTCTCACGATCCATCCTCGGACCCACACAGCTCTTGGACATCTCCTTCTTCTCCTTCTGTGTAAAACGTGACACAGTCTGAACAGGTTTTGGTTCTGGTGATGAACGAGCGCAGCTATCATATGGACTGTGTCATAATCCATGGTGGAGAACAATTGATGATGTTGAAGACCAAGACCAAGGGTGAAGAGGTCTGTACACCATGGCTACTGGACTCATACTGAGATCCAGATGATTTTCTCCCCCTTTTTACAGGAAATATCGGTTGTCCACTAGGTGTCCTTCTACATACTCTAGACATACTGCAGACATCATAAATATACAAGATATATCCCAGATACAAACGTTTTATCTGTTTTGAATACTTTATATACAAGATGCATACGCTTACATCCTTTCTATTTCCATGCTACTAACGCTGTGTAGACGTTCCCTGTACCTTTTGTTTCCTCCCTCTTTCTGTTTTCAGCTGCAGCGGATGTGAGTTGAGGGAATGGCCAGAAGATGCAGAGATGATACAGCGGACATTTAACGGATGATAACAGACATAGAACGTTTGTTGCCCGTATATGTCACGGATGTACATCGTACATGGTGGAAAGTTCATCCGTTCACAAAGTTTTGTGCAGTTCAAAACCTCTTGTGCAGATGAAATTGCAGTGGACGGATGCTTGACGGATAGAGTGTTTGAAACACGTATGCAGTGAGTACACAACGGATGCATAGCGTTTTCCAATGGATGCCAAGCTTTTTTTAATGTTTTACATCCTCTTTGCATCCGTAAGTGCAGTGGGACCGGGCCTTAACATACAAGGCATTAAAATAGAAGCAAGTAGTTGGGCAGATCACAATCCAATAATACTTGTATGGAAAGGACAAAAAAGGAGATCTAAATGGACTTTAAATAATACAATATTAAAGGAAAAAGACTTTAAACAGAAAATTTTGAGAGAAATTCGAGAGAATTTACTTTTTTCTTTAAAGAAAATACAAAAGAGGATACATCATTACAGAACTTTTGGGACACAATGAAGACTATATATAGAGGTTTGATCATGGACTATACAAGGAAAAGAAATATAAAACAGAAAAAAATCTTTAAAATATTGGGTGATGACTACAAGAAGTTGAAAAAAGAACTACAGAAATTTCCACAAAAAAAGGACATTGAAATTAAAATGGACATAACTAAGCATAAAATGGGACTAATGGAAAAAGAAGAAATAGCACAAAAAATTAGAAATGGTAGAACTATTTTGAAGATACAAATAAACCAGCCATATGGCTAGCATATAAACTGAGAAAGGAAAGAGACTGAAGAAGAATAAATTAATTGGTAAACGAACAAGGACATGTATGCTATGGAAATGCGGAGAAGAAAAAAATTATTCAAGATTACTATGCAAAACTGTACCATCAAGAGAATGTTCAGGAAGAAAGAATTCAACAATACTTACAGGAAGCAAATTTGCCCGATACCCAAAGACATTGAAACAATGTTAGAAAGTAATATAACAATGATGAAATTAACAGAAGCTTTAAAAAAGCAAAACATTGGGGAAGCATCAGGTCCAGATGGTTTGCCAGTGGAATTTTATAAGACATTCCCTGAAACATTGAATCTTCACTTATTAGAAATTATGAATGAAGTTATGACAAAGAAGAGAATACCCTAAACATGGTCAGAAGCATTTGTAACACTCATACCGATGGAGGACACAGACCCACAGCAAGTTAAAAATTATAGACCTATATCACTGTTAAATTCAGATTATAAAATTTTTGCTTCAATTCTGGCAGAAAGATTGAAAAGATATTTGAACAATTTTATTCATCCTGATCAAAATGGATTTCTGCCGAAGAGACAGATTAAAGATAATATGAGAATAATTTTAGATACACTGGAATACTATGAGGCACATCCTGAAAAACAAATGGCTCTGATATTTATAGATGCACAAAAAGCCTTTGATAATGTGAATTGGCATTTTATGCTGTTACAATTGGACCAAATGGGCTTTGGTAAAAAATTTACTCAAGCCATTGGAACGATATATCAAAAACAAACTGCAAAGGTTATGATAAATGGAGAGTTAACATACTTTATAGATATAAGATAAGGGACCAGACAAGGCTGTCCACTGTCACCTCTGTTGTTTGTGTTAGCACTGGAAGTGCTCAATAGGAACATCAGAGAAGAAAAAGAAATAAAAGGAATGAAAATTAAAAAAGAAGAGTATAAATTACAAGCTTTTGCAGATGACCTGGTACTTATATTAGAGGATCCATTGGAGTCTGCACCTAAACTGATAGAAAAGATAGAAGAGTATGGGAAAGTATCAGGGTTGAAAATAAATAAAGATAAAACAAAGATTTTAGCAAAGAACATGTTAGTAAAACGAAAGAAAGAATTGGAGGAAGTTTTGGGGATCCAGATCACAAACAAGGTTAAGTATTTAAGGATACATATAACACCAAGATGTAGCACACTTAAGGAGGACAATTATCTCAAACTTAAACAACAGATTGAGACAGATTTGATAAAATGGGAAAATTTACAATTATCACTGATTGGGAGAATATCTACAATTAAGATGAATGTATTTCCCAGAATCTTATACTTATCCCACACAATTCCAATCAGATTAGGGGAAGAAATTTTTAAAGATTTAAACAAAATAGTGCTAAAATACATTTGGCAGGGGAAGAAAGCAAGAATAAAACTTAAATTGTTACAAGATGCAAGAATAAGAGGAGAATTTGCTTTGCCCAATTAGGAATTATACTACCAAGCGACAAGTGTGATGTGGGTAAAGGACTGGATAACATTAAGGAATACTAGACTTTTGAATTTAGAAGGACATGACTTGCTGTTAGGTGGCATGCCTTCCTCTGATATGAGGGAACTAAAGCATTATATTCGAGAAATATTGTTTTTAAACTGGGAGAAGATAAAAAAGCAATATTATTTAAAAATTCCATTATGGTTATCTATTATTGAAGCTTTTTCCTGTCCAATAATATATAAAAAGGAACAAACAAACAAAAAAAGACTTTAAACCTGAGGTATTTTTATTGGGAATTATACTGGAAATATATTGTAAAGAATTGAAATATTTGATTGTAAATGTTTTAAAAGCGGCTAGAATTGTATTTGCTAAGAACTGAAAAAATACCTACGCAGGAGGAAATTATTAAGAAAATCATGGACTGTGCCAAAATGAGTAAACTGACATTTGAAATTAGGGAACAAGAGGATAAACAATTTGTATGATATGGGATTTATTTTATCAATGGTTAGATAAAAAGACATGGTAAAGAAATAGACTAGTAAGACTTACAATGAAAGTTTATAGATTGATATAGAGTACAATATAAAATATATAACCATTGGATGAATGTATAAGATTAAATCATAATGAAAATTAAAATATCTCACATAAAATGATGGAAAAATAGTCAAATTAATGTTTAATAATTGATATTATATAAGCACAAGCTAGATCGATCAATAAGGTGAGAATTTATGTAACTTGTGAGTAATGGTAAAAAAAGGATAGCACAAAAGATTGTAACTAATTGACACACTGTATGTATATAATTGAAATATGATTTTATGTTTTCATGTTTTGTTCATATGTTTGTTGTAAAAAATAAAAACTTTGTTTTAAAAAAAAATGAAAAAAAAAAGATGTGGCCACAACAAGGAAGTGCATGGAATGTGGTTAAACAAATGAAGTGCATGGAATGTGGTTAAACAAATGACCATGACTGAACAGTTCAAACAGCACAGTGTTAATGTGCACATAAACTCCATGCACTTCTGAGTAGGCCAGGATTTATGCATTTATCCAGCCTTTTCTGTCTGCTTGGTTTTTTGTTAACCCTGTGTTTGGTGCTGACAATATTTTTTCTCCTTTTGTGATATTTCTGGATTTTTAAACTTGAAGAAAAGTCATTTTAAAGTGGCACAATGGCAATTAAGGAAGCTAAGATAAGAAGATAAGTAGAGTAGGACTTCCAAGAAATTAGGAGACAATTTAATTTTTAACCTAGTCTTGCCACCTCTGGAAACAACTGAACTATCCAATTACCTGTATTTCAACAGAATTTCATGAGAAAGGCTCTTATGTAAACATGTGTAAAGCCCATGTCACACAGCACCAACAGATGGAAGGAAGATGTAAAATGGAGAGAAACACTTGCCATCCGTTGGTTAACGCAATGCATCTGTTCTGTACTCTCTGCGTCCGTTTTTCATACTCTATATCTGTCCAGCATCCGTCTACTGTGATTTCACCCGCTCAAAAAGTTTTGAGCTGCACAAAACTTTTTGAGTGGATAAAGTATCCAACACGTCCGTTATACATCCGCTACGCATACGGGGAACATCGGTAATACGTCCGTTGTCATCCGTTACACGTCCGCCTTATCTGCTAGGCATCTGCCGTGCATCTGAGCAACTCACATCTGCTTCAGCGGAAAATGGACACAGGGAGGAAGCGAAATGGACGCGGAACAGACACGCAGCATTAGTAGCATGGACGAAGAAAGGATGAAAGTGGATGCAGCTCGCATATAAAGCATTAAAACAGAAAAAACGTTTGCATAGGGGACGTATCTCAGATATTTAGGATGTCTGCAGGATGCCTGGAGGATGCAAAAGGACAACTAGCGGAAAACCTATATTTCCAATAAAAAGGGAGAGAAATCACCTGGATCTCACTTTCAGTCCAGCAGCCCTGCTGTGCAGACCTCTGCAGCCTTCATCTGGCTCTTGCTCTTCCACAGCATCCAGTCATCTCCACCATGGATTGTCGCACACTCCTTTTGGTAGCTGCCATCATCCTACAACAGTGCGAAGCCCTCTACAGGCTTTTTCACCTGTTCCATGGGAAGAAAAGGAGGCGTCCAAGAAGTGTCTGGGTCCAAAGATGGATCACGAGAAGAGTGGAGTACGGAGTGTATAACAAGCTGATGGTGGAGCTGAGGAACGAAGACACTCATGCATTCCTGAACTTCATGAGGATGCCGCCAGCCATGTTTGATGACGTTGTGGAGTGGCTGAGACCCAGGTTGACCAAGGCAAACACCAACTTCCGGCCCAGCCTGGACCCTGGGCTGAAGGTGGCATTGACTCTGTGCCACCTGGCCTCAGGGACCATGTACAGGAGCATGCAGTACGCCTGGAGGGTGCCACACAACACCATCAGCATTGTGGTCAGAGAAGTGGCGCATCATCGAAGAATATTTGAAGGAGCTCCTCCAGTGCCCCTCCACTGAAGAAGGCTGGAAGAAAGTTGCAGAACAGTGGTATCAGAAGTGGAACTTCCCCCACACCGTTGGAGCCATAGATGGCAAGCACGTGGCCTGCAAAGCTCCAGCCAAGTCAGGGTCCACTTATCACAACTACAAGGGCTTCTTCAGCATCATCCTCTTCGCCATGGTCGATGCTGACTACAAGTTCATGTACATTGATGCTTCAGGCAATGGGTCATCTTCAGATGCCCAGGTATACAACGCCAGTCACCTCAAGGAGGGGCTGGAACGCAACCTCATCATGGGCTTCCCAGATCCAAACCTCCTGCCTAACGGCACACAAGATGTGCCCTATTTTATCTTGGGGGATGACGCCTTCTCCCTCAGAACCTACCTCATGAAGCCGTACAGTTCAAGATACCTCATCCGTGAAGAGAGGATCTTGAACTACAGGATGTCCAGGGCAAGGTGGGTGGTGGAGAACGCCTTTTGCATCCTGGCCAACAGGTTCCAGGTACTTCTCACCACCATGCAGCATCGCCCAGAGACCATGAGGAATATCGTGGAAGCTTGCTGCATCCTGCACAATCTCATGCGTACCCACTACCCAGTGTTGCAGAACAGGCTCGTGGACCTCCAACAAGGCAATGGGGACATGGAGCCTGGTGAATGGAGGCAAGGGTGAAACCTGATAGATACTGTGGATGTGCAAGGCCCCAACAGAGCTTCACGTGAAGGGAAGAAGCAGTGCAACCTCCTGAAACACTGGTGTACCTCCCCAGCTGGAGCAGTGGAGTGGCAAGACAGGATGGTAGATGCTTAATGGATGCTTCCTTCAGCCTGTCTCATCACACTGATGAGAATGTGCCATGTATGTTGAGTGGCCCTACAATGAACAGGGCATTTAATAAAGAGTTGTATTTATGTTGAAATGTGTTGATGAATGATTAAATTGTTATTGATAATAAAGGGACATAGGTGTGGCACCTGGGAGGGTGGACCATACAGTCCCACTATGCTTGCACTGGAGGTTTATCTATCCCACTGCTATCCTTACCCATCCCACAGCTATTACCCATGCCACAGGTATCCCTGCCCATCTCACTGCTATCCTAACCCATCCCACAGCTATTACCCATCTCACAGGTATCCCTGCCCATTCCACTGCTATCCTCACCCATCCTACAGCTATTACCCATTCCACAGGTATACCTACCCATCCCACTGCTATCCTAACCCATCCCACAGCTATTACCCATCCCACAGGTATCCCTGCCCATCCCACTGCTATCCT
>BLBF01000053.1:16720505-16783548 GCA_015471245.1 Laticauda colubrina
GCTATTACCCATCCCACAGGTATCCCTGCCCATCCCACTGCTATCCTTACTCATCCCACTAGCATGCAAAGGCTTAAACCAAGAGGACAACAAGGGATGATGTGTGGAGGAAGCTCTCAGAGAGCTGGCTCAGTCCTGTGATGTTGGGAGCCCCTTCCTCCATGACATGGGGTGTCAGTCTCAAGACTGATGACAGATGTTCTGAGGCCGGGCTTGGCTGTGGGGTGGAGGAAGGAGGAGTGTAGTGGGGCTATCTGGTCTGCAGGTGAGCGAGGTGAGGCATCGGTGGCATCGGTGGCATCTGTGGCATCGGTGGCATCTGTGGTGTCGGTGGCATCGGTGGCATCTGTGGTGTCGGTGGCATTGGTTGCATCGGTGGCATCGGTGGTGTACGATCTTCCTGTGTCTGGACTGGGAAGGGCTGCCTGTGCTGCTGGAACTCCTGGTAGCCATAGCCTTGGTAGGTGAGGGCCTGTGGAAAGCCTTGGAAGGGCTGTGACATCACCTGGAGTGGAGGAGCAGACCTGGACTGGGTCGGAGCAGGTTCGGCTGGGCCTGGAGGGTTGTGCAGAAGACCTGTGATCCTTTATCACCTGGTATTGTGATTCGGACATGTCCATGAAGGTCTGGTTGACGTAGGTGAGGAAGGGCTTGCGGTTTGAGGATGATATGTCGGTGTGTACCAGCTGAGAGAGGAGATCTACTCTGCCCCTCTGGTCTGCCTCTCTGCCTGCTTTATGTGGAGGTGGAGCTCGGTGTGGATGTGGGTTTGTCTCTGGTGTCAGCGCCCTCTCCTTGCTCCAACTGCATCATGGGGTCCTCCAAGCACTCCGCCATGGGGAGTGCAGCTGTCGGGGGGGGGGGGTCTCCATTGTGGGGCACTCCACAGATACCTGCCTGGACACAGGAGCTGACTCTTGGCCAGAAGAGGACTGGCTCTCTGTGGGCTGCCTGAGAGAGAGGGTTGACAGAGGGGCTACTCCTCAGTGGCGGACCTCACCCTCCAAGAAGCTGCACCATCATGTAGGTATTCCGGTCGGTGAGCTTGACCGCAGCCTGGCCAGACTTCTTGAGGTGCAGCTTTTCCCATACCAGGTGTGCATGTGCTTCCACCACCCGAGAAGGACCTCCAAAGTGTAGCCCAGGCTCTCCGCCTTCTCTCTCCAAGCTGCCTGCTTCCGCTTGGTGTCTCGATAAAGCCTGTGTCCCTTCCACCAGAGGTGCTCGTTTTCCCTCAGCCATTCGAGCACCTCATCCTCATGTTCCTCTTCGATGGAGTAATTTTTCCTCTCCCTATCATGTGATTGCCTCTTCCTCCCTCTGGCAGGACCTTCTGGGCCCTCATCAGAAGGGCTTTGAGGTTCTAGGGGCAGGTCCACCACACCACCACCAGCAGCAGCAACAACAGCAGCAGGAAAAGCAGCAGCAGCAGCAGCAGCAGCAGCAGCACCAGCACCACCAGCAGCGCCAGCAGCACCAGCAGGACCAGGAGCAGCAGCAGCTGAGTAAGCACCAGCAGAAGCATCAGCACCAGGAGCAGGACCAGCAGAGTAAGCACCAGCAGAAGCACCAGCTGCAAGAGCAGGACCAGCAGAGTAAGCACCAGCAGAAGAACCAGCACCAGGAGCAGCACCAGCAGAAGCCCCAGCACCAGCAGAGTCAACCCGAGAAGTAAAAGCCCTAGCAGAAGCAGAGTCAGCGCCAGAGGGTTAGATGGTGGCCCTGTCCTTCTTGCCAGGGCTGGCAGGAGTAGGCACAGGCTTCCTGTTCTTCCCCATGGTTGTTGGCTGGAGATGTGTCTGGCAGCAGATCTTTCCTCTGAATGGTGACCTGCTTGCGAGCTGCATCATTTTATATCCACGGGGCTGACCCAATGCATCCTCCCTGCATGCACAGTGAATGCTTTGCATCCGCTAGGCATCCGCTAGGCATCCGCTAGGCATCCGCTCCTTCCACTGCGCGTCCGCTTCGCTGTGCTCCCCCAGAAGCCCTGCGGATGTGCCATCCGTTTCCATCCGCTTCCATCCGCTAGGCTTCCGTGGAGCATCTGCTTTACATCCTCGCTATGTCCTCTCCCCGTCCGTTCCTTTCCATTGTTGTCCGCTCTGTTTATGCAAATTTGGGGCACTTTTGAGAGCAGATAACAATGGATGGAACATTTTCTCGTCCGCTGTGTCCTTTTTGCATCCGTCGGCCGATGTGACAGGGCCTTAAGATTGTCTATGATTCACTGTATTACTATCTAGTACCCTCGGAAAATCTTCAGCCCATAAAGATAGAATTCTCTTCTGTCTAAACTTAAACAGTTGAAACGTAATCCTGCTAATTTATTTGTAGTTCCATGTGTGAATCCATCCATATGGTCACATTACATTCAATATAATTAGTATTTATTTTGTATAGCAGATTCTTTACATTAGATTCTAACTTTTCTGCATGTACTAAGTAACCATTTTTAAGTTTACAAACTGTAGCTAAACTGATAGGATCCCTTCCTCACAATCATTGTTTCTTAAATTAGATTCCTCAACTGCTCCCCTTAAGCGGATTTTGCATCTAGATTTATTGAGACTAGTGCAATAATCTGGCTTCATAATTTTGTTGCTGTTGGCCTTCTGGCAAGTTTATTCAGTAATAAGGGATGACAGGCAGTGTATTTCTTGGTGCTTATTGTGTGTCTTGGGTGGTGTTGATAAGACACAACGTCGAAGCCTTGTGGTTTTAATAGCCAAGAAGTACACTCTGGAGATAGAGCATCTTATTGGTCTAATGAAGTAGAACTGAAACATGAAGAAAAATGTTATATTAACTTCATATTATGTCTTTGCCCTGAAAAAGGAAATATTTAAAACAAAAGTGGGGGGGGAGGGAGGTTGTTATTTTTTTAAGATACACATTTCAAAACAAGCACATTTTCAGCAATTTCATGTGTGTGCCAGGGAAATTATATGAGTAAATTATAGTACTGTTGGAATAATGCTGATCAAGTGAAATAAAAATTGAATTCTTATGTGTTTTAAACATTACATTAAAATAACATTTAGAAAAGGGAATGTTGATCGGTGCAGAAAGAGAGAATCTATTTTGCTGCATCAAAGCCACTGCATATGGCAATGGATGATGGGTAAACTCTCCTCATTTTGAATTGCAAATGACTCATTTACAATTTTCATAGGGAATTCTCAAATAGTTTATTTTTGTCAGTATTTTGCTATATTTTCCTTCATTGTAACATTAACATTAAAATGTTTTTAAAATAATATTCTCATCTATATTATTGTAGTAGTGCATTTTCACATTGAAAGAATAATATCTCAAAATTTAAAGTCTATTTACAATATTACTGATCTAAAATGCAAAAGAAAATAACAAGAGTAAGGGATCTTTCCCCAAATCACAGCTGAGTATTTCTAGCTGGATCAAGTAACAGAATTTGTTATTTTCTGATATTATCCAAATCATAAGCGTAATTACCCTACTCTGAATGAAACATTTTGCTTAAAATAATAGCTCCTGTATAATGCACAATTCTGACTTATCTAAACATTATTTCCTAATTGAAGTCTCTGAGCATTCAGCATTTGACTAGATCTTTCCCTTCAGCTCTATTCCTGAGCAGTAGTAGCAAAAGTACAACTTATGACCGAGCACAAACTATATTCTTTTAAAAGATGCATCACTTCAAAATAATTATGGACAGGTATTAGCACATGTACTTTTAAGATGATTTTTAACTACAGAGAAAAGCTTTTATCTCTAAGGATTAAATCTCTATATCACTATTTTTCTGTTAATGTTGTATCAGGAACTGAAAGGTTGTCTCTGAAATAAAGATACTTAAGTGGTCTAAGACAGTGCTTTTGGTTGGTGATACAAACACAGATGGTACTTAGAAAACTCTTAATTCATTCTCTCTTCCTCCCTTCCCCCTCTCTTGGAACAAATTAATGTATCTATATGTAGCTTTGGAGACTGATAGCTGTAATTTAGCCCCAGCTGCTCAAAACTTCTGTTAAAAATGACAAAGTGTCTTCCAGAATTACCTGAATTCTTCTAGAATT
Organism: Laticauda colubrina; assembly: GCA_015471245.1. Taxonomy (NCBI): domain Eukaryota; kingdom Metazoa; phylum Chordata; class Lepidosauria; order Squamata; family Elapidae; genus Laticauda; species Laticauda colubrina. The sequence goes on from BLBF01000053.1 coordinate 16,724,567, forward strand.
TTCTAATCAATCAATCAATCAATTGCTACTCAGATAAAGGGAGATTCCTGTCAGTGGAGAGATGATCCTAGAAGAAACTTGTACTGTTGGGGCAAGCAGAAGGCCATTTGGGAAAGGGAACATCTGCAGAACCTTTAGATAGGCATTTATAAGCAAATGTTTTTTCGCAAGTGAACAGCATTAGTTATGTAAATAATATCCAAGGCAAAGTTAAAATGTGATTTTACATGTTTTAATCACCTTGGAATTTGCACCAATTTTATCCTGTGGTATTTGCCACACGTGGAATTTTTTCAGTTGATCGTGAGTCAGATAAACATAAGTCTATCCCATAATGTGAGGGAAGATCTGTACCAGTTCATTGATCTTTATTTTAGTAATCATGTAAAAAGATGGGAATCCAGTAGATGAAAAATCCTCTATACAACCTCGATTGGTTTATCCTAAGGGGTTACTATTAACCCAAAAGTTCAAAACACATGGTAACAGATAAAGAAGAGAATAATCTTCAGGTATCTATTCCTTAAATTCAGTAAGTGGAAAAATAGTCCTTTCTTACTATCTAAGAGATTATATGAAATAAATCAAAAATATGACAGACTTCTCACATAGTAATTGAAGTGCCGAATCAATAATGTACATTATAAAAATTGATTGTATGATGTAATATTTACTGTTGTTAGTTGCAAGTTGTTATAAAAAATTGGGATGCAAAGTAAACTTTAACAACAAAGATAAATACTTTCTTAATCCAAGAGCTAAACTGGTCTAAACACAATAACTATGGACACTGTGCCTTTTATTGAGGAGCTTTTAATGTAGTGCATATACTGTATCCAACAGAATATAGGATTGTGTGCTTGATTTATGGGCTGGTGAATATTAAGCATCTCTATCCAAATTAGAATAGTCATTGGTTAGTTTGACAGTCATGGTCAATACCTGCAAATGAATCATATGATTACAATACAGTGGAATAATAGAATTGTGCAGACTTCAAACATGACCAGGGAGGCATTTTTCCAACCTCATACAAATGTAAAAATTGCATTGCTTTGCTATTAATTAAATGAAAATACCCTTTCAGATTTAGATAACAAACCAAATTGCAGGATAAGAGAACAAGCCAGGACAAAGAGTAAGAGCTGAAACACAAGCACATCAAAACTAAAGGCCCTGTTCCACTGGCCGACGGACGCAAAACGTATGCATAAAAGACACAGCGGACGAGGAAAATTTTGGGGGTGGCTCCATCCATTGTCATCTGGTCCAAAAAGTGGCGAAAATTTGCATAAACAGAACGGAAAAGAACGGACGTGGGTAGTATGTAGCGGAGATGTTAAACGGATGTTCATAGGAAGCCTAGCGGATAGAAGTGGATGACACCTCCGAAGGGGTTCCAGGGGAGAATTGCAAAGCGGACACATAGCGGATGAAGCGGATGCATCACGTATGCCTAAAGGAAAGAAAGGGGATGCCGCGCGGATGTATATCGGATGCAAACCGTTCACTGCGCATCCTTTCTATTTATGTGCTACTAACGCTGTGTAGACGTTCCGTGTACCTTTTGTTTCCTCCCTCTTTCCATTTTCAGCTGCACCGGATGTGACTTGCGAGGATGCCCAGAGGATGCAGAGAGGATTCAGCGGATGTTTAACGGATGATAAACAGACATAGAACATTTGTTGCTAGTATGTCATGGATTTACATCGTACACGGCGGAAAGTTCATCCGTTCACAAATTTTTGTGCAGCTCAAAACTTCTTGTGCGGATGAAATCACAGTGGATGGATGCTCGATGGATAGAGCGTATGAAACACGTATGCAATGAGTACACAACATATGCATAGCGTTTTCCAATGGATGGCAAGCTTTTTTAATGTTTTACATCCTCTTTGCATCCGTAAGTGCAGTGGGACAGGGCCTTTTAAAGTAGAGCTTGTTGCTCCAAGTACAATTGAAATGGAAAGCTATCATACACTTTTTTAACTAGGAGAACCTAGAAACCAATGTAGACAGAATAAATGTAGACATTCTTTTTTGAGAAGCTGTAAGGTCAAAACGCACTCACAGTGCACTGGGAAACAGATAAGTATAAATAGATACCTATGAATAATATTTGTTTTGACTTCCTAGGTAACTTTCTCCTAATTTTGTTAATTACATGTTGACAGTGACTTGCTAGGCAGAACTGAAGATTGCATCCTGATTGCATGATCACACCTTTTACAGCTTCCCCCTTGCTAGAGTTAACACTGATTTTGCTTTGAATAATTTCTGCTTTTTAATATATTTAGGTTACTTGGTCAGATAGTAGGTGTTATTTAATTCACTGGATTTCTTAGGATGAATGACTATTGAGGATCTATTCCATTTTCTTGAAATTTTTAAATATAATTAAGCAGGAAGTTGCTCTGGTTTTTATGCCTTCTGAAATCAAGTACATTTCTTTGAGGTAGTTTTAAATAAGTACAAATTTATTCAAAAGAACTGTGGAATAGAAGTACTCATTCCCTGTAAATTTGGTTAAGGACATTTGATTCAAGGTGGATATCCTGGAGTCACATGTTTTTGAGGTTTACATCATAATCCAATATTGTTGTTTTATTATAAGGATAGTTTGGTTCTAAATTGATAAAGACTCAACAACCTCCCAACAGGGCTTTTCTCTGAATGGTAGGCAGGATCCAGATATGTGCAGAGAAGAGACTATTTAGGTTTACCGGCAGTGCAATTTTAAAACTATCGCAACTATGGTATAATTTAACTGCCACATTAGGCAGGTTTTTCAAATGCTGGAGTGATGGTTCAATTGACATTTCTTGTCCAGATTTACAGTTTCTAGCTGTAGAGTAAATGAGACATAAGGTTTCAGAATATTGATTTTGTCCTCAGGTTTTAGACTATTGCAGTGTTGGTTTAGACAGTTAATTGTACTGAAAAAGTGAAATTGTGAAGCAATAATTTGAAGTAATAGCTATATAGTCATCTTTAGCTGCTTAAAAAAGTTTTTCAGTCTTAATTTTTTCAACATTAGAAAAAAATCAAGTGTTTATTTAGACTAGAGGTGGATAAGTAACTGGATTACTCACTTTCAAGGTAAAAATAGAATAGGCTTTGCATGCAAAGCTTTGTAGCCAGCTATTTTAAGTCAGTTTGCAAGGCATACTAATACTACTAGTAAATTCAGCCATAGATTTCTTCTAGCAGAAATGAAGTATACTTCTGTTTTGGAATGCTTGTGAGTGCTTCTCCTCATTAACACTTTTTAGCAGAGTACTTCTCAAGTATTTAACGGGCCTGAAATGTGAGATTTCAAAGTTCTCATAAGGATGTGTAGATTTCGAAAATGTAGTCTATTATACTAGACATATTAGTAAGGAGTACTCTGGTTTATAGAAATTTCAGATGTTATTTTTTTCCTTATTGTAAGCTGCTACTTATCCTTCTTACCTATTGCTTATTCTCCTTAGTCTTTAGCAACTTTCATGTGTTTGAAGATGAACACTTGCAGACTACGTTATAATCTACCACATATGATTAATAGAACTACCAAGTCTATGTCCAAGGGAATCCATAGAAAGATATATTATTTTACTTATCTAATTTATACAGTCCCTAACCCATTCAATAAATGAGTACAATAAAACTAAAACAATAAATATCTAAAATAATGATCATTAACAAATGTTAAAAATGTTATAAAATCAGCCAAAACAGTAATATTATATGTCTCTACTTTGTAGGCCCATATTTAAGTTTGTTGTGAGAAAAAAATCACTTTTAAGAAGAATCAAGTGTTTTCAGATTTTTGCAGTAAATTTACTTTATTGACATGAAAGAAAATACAATGATCACTGTCTCCCAGAAAAAAAAATTGGCAGACTCATGCATTCAAAGAAAGAATGATTATGTGGGCAAAAAGAGGAAATTTGAAAGTGTTTCAAGATGATGTGAATAATTAATTTGTGACCCAGAGATGCAATGGTAGCAACTAGATAACCTGGGAAAAACTTCCTCATTGTTGGTAAGTTAGCACTCTCATCTTTCTCATCTCTGTAGAGATTTTTGTAGCACCCAATCTAAATATCAGCCAAACAGTAATAATAACATTCCATAATCAACTATCTTTTATTACAATGAGGAGAAAATCTTCTTGCAGTCTCCCCCCAAAATGCCACATCTATTCTGTTATTTATTCCCTCCCCCCTGAAGGGTCCAGTGGTGGTATGCTACCAGTTCGGACTGGTTTGGCTGAACTGGTAGTAAAGAAAGCAAGGATCAGCTGAGAGGAGGAAAAAAATCCTCCCACAATCAGCTGAGAGGAAAAAGAAGAGAAAAGTGCAGGATTGGTCCTCCCACCTGCCCCTGTGCTTTTCTCTTCTTTATCTTCTCAGCTGATTGGTGCTGCAGGTTTCAGCTGATGTGGGAAAAGCTGCATGCTGGCATTTGACAAAGCAGTCCCACCAAGCCCACCAAACCAGTGATAAAACAATTTGAATACCACCACTGTAAGGATCACAGGCTCCTTGGGAATATGATACCTATCACTCCTTGCTCATGCCTCTGTAAGGTTATTGTAATCAATTTGCTCTCCCAAGGCCTGATCAATCCTTATAGAAAGCTTAATATGAAAAGAATAAACATGTAATAATACAATACATACTCTGATAACTGAAAAGGCAATGGATCTGCAAGTTCCAATAATAAAGTCAAAGAACAGAATGAAAAAATCATTAAAATTAAATATGAAGAAGATTGAACAAACAATAAAAATAAGTTATTGTTTATTACAACAAGAAGCCTTAGAACTGCCAAGGAAAATATTGAAGAGGTAGATAGCTTCTGCTTTTTAAGATCAACCATCAAATGTAAAGCGTGTCAGCTCTGAAATTGCTGTCATCAGTGCTGGGAGGGAAGTGATGCAATGGCATAGTTTTTAGTAGGAAAAAAATATGAGTTTGAAAGTCAAGGTCACAGAGAGTAGCGTAGTAAAAAATTGTACATGCAAGATAATTGGTTCACGTGATTAATGAGGTGTGAAAGTGGGTGGAGGTAGGTGGAATTTTGTGGGAGGTATGCCAGTACTGAAATTCCACCAGAAGATACCAGTCTTTTTTGTTCTGAATAAAGCTCTGAGATTATTCCGGTCTCAGAGTTACTGTTTCAAACAAAGAATTTCTGAAAGTCTCACAAAGCAACAATCAGTCAAAAGATGCACTACAGATTAGCACTTGACAAATTAGGCCTGAAGTCCTTGGAAAAGGTACTTAATATTGCAAAAGGTATTTAATATTGCAAATATCAGAATAAAGCAGTAAAACATCAATAAAACAATTGATGTTTTTGAAATTTGGTGTTTGAGAAGACTCTGTAGAATACAAAGGGCAGTCCAGAAAAAAAACAAATGAGTCTTCAAACAAATCAACCCCATGTTCTTACTCAAGGCGTATTCAAGTGATCAAACTTTTGACACAATATGTTCAAAACTCTCTGGAGAAGTCTGTAATGTTGGGAAAAGTGGAAGGAAAGATAAGAAAAGATTGCACTGTTGGATGACCTGCAGCAAGGCAATGGGTGCCCCACAGGAAAAATCTAAAGGACTATATTAGTGACTAATAATCATGGAGAATATCTATGTGATTGCTAAGAATCAACATCGAGTTGATGCACATAATGAATAAAACATAAGCCAAATATTAGTTAAATTCACACATATGTATCCCCCCGGAAGCTATTTATAACTTTAAAAATATCACTCTTGTCTTTGTACAGGATACCATTCAAAATGTAAAGATGATTAGACTGGCCTTGAAGAGTAAGGATATAATATATCATGTAATGATAAGTTATTTCTTGTGTCAAATATTGTGCCACTAGATATTCATCACAGGAATCTGGATTATCACTACAATTGCCACAAGCATTTAAGGTACAGCTCATTTTTTTCTGATACGGAACCTATTCAGCACCTAAAATAAGCCTCCTAGTTTTCTAGCCTTAGCTTCAAGTCCCCAGATGGAGCATGACAACTGCTATAGTCGTGAGTTGTGAGCCAGCATCAGTCGTGAGTTTGCATATTAAGTGAAGTTCTTTTGCAGGTTTGCCACTTTGTAGAATAAAGAGATTTGAAATCCAATACAAGTGGAAAATTATGATTGTAAAAAGCTGATATACCATCTCTGATCCATATTACTCCTATATACTGCTGCTTTATAGACTGGCTTTGCCCTCTCTTATTTCCTATCTGATCATCCTGGTACTGACTCTTCTCCCTGATTTTTTTTTTCTTGGAGTAAATCTACAATTTTCTCATTCCTTGCTCAAATACTTTGATTAGATGCCTTGCTGGAAGATGTATGTGTCAAAGTTTTATATCTTTCTCCTATTCCCTTAAGAGGCCTAGATCTCAGTGAGTCTACACAATCTCCCAATATACTTATATTTTGAGCTAAGCTAAAAGCAAAAAAATACATTAAAAAATTCATTCATACCATAAGGATAGAAAGCAAATCCCATACTTTTATGTGAGGAGACAGAAGAATAGGTTCCTGCCAAGTGAACAGAGTTGGATACTATATTTTTCTGGCTTTTCTGGGCATGTTGGTTCAGCCTCTGCCTGGCAGCAGAGCATCTGTGTTCCCATTATAAAGAGGGGGAACTATTGGCTGCCTGCCACATCCTAAAGGCTGTAAAATCAAATCATTGTTATGACAAAGAAAAGAAGTGAAAGAAATGAGCACAGGTGTTCAAAGGATGACAACCTGCCTCAGCTCCTGTTTTTGCCAAGGACAGCAGGTGTTTTTTGTTTTTTTTTCAAATTTAAGACTAAGGGAGTAAAGAGAACAGAAATATTGTAAAAACCTATTTAATCCATTCAAATGATGCTCATGTCTCTTGCTTTCTTCCCTCGTGAGAACCTTTTTGGCTTGGCTTAACCATCTCAGTTATTTCCTCATGCCTGTCTCAGTGTATCTCTTTCAAACAGCTCATGTAGGTAAGCTTACTTTGATTAAATCATGTTGCTGCTTAAGGCTAGGTCCCACTGAGTGACGGATGCAAAACGTATGAAAAAAGGACACAGCGGACGAGCAAAATTTCAGGGGTGCTCCATCCGTTGTCATCCGCTCCAAAAAGTGGCAAAAATTTGCATAAACAGAACGGAAAAGAAAGGAAAAGAACGGACGTGGGTCATATGTAGTGTGGATGTTAAACGGATGTTCATAGGAAGTCTAGAGGATGTATATAGGATGCAAACCGTTCATTGCTCATCCTTTCTATTTCCATGCTACTAACGCTGTGTAGACGTTCCGTGTACCTTTTGTTTCCTCCCTCTTTTTGTTTTCAGCTGCAGCGGATGTGAGTTGAGGGGATGCCCAGAGGATGCAGAGAGGATACAGTGGACGTTTAATGGATGATAAACGGACATAGAACGTTTGTTGCTCGTATGTCACGGATTTACATCGTACACAGCAGAAAGTTCATCCGTTCACAAAGTTTTGTGCAGCTCAAAACTTCCTGAGCGGATGAAATCTCAGGGGATGGATGCTCAAAAGGATAGAGCGTATGAAACACGTATGCAATGAGCACACAACGGATGCATCGCGTTTTCCAATGTTTTTTAACGTTTTACATCCTCTTTGCATCCGTTGGGACAGGGGCTTTAACAAGGACAAGCTTTCCATGTAATTTTCTGAAGACAACAGTTTACACTCTCTGCTAATCCTAATCTAAAAGATGGGCCACTTTTTAAAGAGTCAGTTACAACTCTAATATTTCAAAATGAAATGTGTGAAAATAACCAACTTAAGGGCTGAAAAGACTTTAAAAGGGCTTAAAAATCTTTCATATAACGCACAGAAATTAACTCATGTTTGGAGGATTCACAGGTGATATTGAACATAGACTTACTAAATGTATACAATGTGTCAAAATTCTGTCTCAAGAACATGAAGAGTCTTTCATAGTCTGGGCAGTTGTTTGACTAAATTGCCTTATACAACCCTGGTTTATAAACTGTCTCTCTAAATGCTTACCTTTTCCCTCGGGATCCTCATTCATCATCCTACCTCATCCAGGATTTATTTTTTTAATTCCAGGAATTTGTGTTGCTATTCCCAGGATTTTGGTGTGTCAATCATCTCACTAGCAGATAATGGCTTCTTAAGCTTTCTTTCACTGCAGCTCTTGTATAGCTGTCTTTTAAATTTTATCACACATGATTACAGTGCTGCCCTTTATAGAGTTTTGTGTGTTGCACATTGCAATTTTGAGGTTGAGCTGTATTTCTAATAATGGAGGTATGGAAATGGGCCTTTTGATATTTGAATGAAACATGTAAAATGAAATAATGATGTGATGGAGGATTTTTTTTTTTTTTTTGCTGTTCTGATTCCAATCTTCTAACTAGATTTTTTTCTCTCTCTCTACATGTACATATATGCATATATATCCGTATACATAAACATATACATCTTCTGTATAGATAGCCCTTCTCTTCAATTGGAAGACTGGTTTTTCTTGTGCATCAAAATTAATGAAAGGACCAATGGAGCTGATACAAAGAACAGCTTATTTGATTCCATTTCTACTGCATTGTTATTTTATAATAGTGTGCCAATGAGTTTTTAAAATTTCTTGTGACTGAAAAAAAGAAACCGGCTTCATTTTCTACATTTCAATTCAACCTCAATTAAAAAAAAAAAAAAGATTTCTCAGGGAGCTTTTTCAGATGACAAAATATGGGCAGACCAGTAGGCTGACTAAGAGAGATGTTACAGAAAATGACAAGATCAGAACCTAGAATAACAAAAAACAAGCTTAAGAATTTTATCTGTCTCTATCTCTATCATCCTTAATCCATCTAAAGGCATTTAAGGGTACCATAGGAATGAAACAGAAAAAAGAGTCTTTTTTTGACAATAGAAGAAAACATTTTGGAAACTGGAAGACAATTCTAGTACTGTATTTCTGAGATGTGTTTCGTTCAGTATATTTTTCTAAACACACCTTTAAAATAAAATTTGATCTAGTTTCATTGATTTTGTGTGTGTATTGTATGCTACTTTATAGATTTTTCAAGGGCATGAGATCATGGAGGAAAATATAAAAAATTACTTTTTCTCCTATAATAGTTTATTTGAATAAAGCCATTTTACTATGGATTGGAATCTATGGCAATCCTTTTGTATATAATATGTATGAGTCCAGGGAAGACTAGGGCCAGGGATTGGCCAGTATAGTGCAAAAGGACAAATGCATTCTGACTTTATAGCTTCAATTTTTATTTATTAGATTAACAACTTGCATATAAATAATTATTATAAAATTGTAATCACACATGTTGGCAAATACTTGATTTCTCAAACTTTTGTCAAAAGATACAAAGTTGCAAGATGTAAAAGAAGTTTTAATGAAATTTCTTTATTTTTTTTAACCAGAGATGGTATAGAAAGACCTTCTGGATTCAGTTACTGCCTCTACATCTGATCTTAAACATTTAGTAGAACTTATAATACTGCATGTAGAAGGTTGCTAGAGTAAAACTATGTATATTGTTACAAGCATCTATTAGAATGGTATGGCAATTGTGAAGTCCTCGGTAGTCTCCGAGCTTGGTGGTTTTGTTACAGACATTTCATTACTAAACTAGGTAACATCATAACCTAGGATTCAACAGTTTAACCCTGAGCCACAAATATTCTTTTTTATGGTATGGGAATTTTGAACAAGGTGAGGTGAGTTGGGCTGAGAGAGAATGACTGGTCTTAAGTTATCCAGCTAGCTTTCATGGCTAAGGTAGTTCTAAAATTCATGGTTCCTGGCTTTCTATCCTGGTGCCTTAACCAAACTGGCTCTCTCCTTGTAATTCTTGTAAACTTCTTGGAATTTTGCAAACCAGCTGTGACTTATCTCAATGTACATAAAAGTATTTAACACTACAAAGCATAAAGTAAATGTACTGATTGTTGCTGAGTACTGACAAATTTCAAGATTGATTGGCTGATTTTGGATATTATTAAGAACACAACATTCTCCAAGGGAAACAAAATTCTTTGCTTTGGAGAAGATTTTATATTGATCTTCTTCGCTCCAGAGAGCAGCAATCAGTAGTATATAGTCATTTTCTTCCTTTCTCTTTATCTAGGATTGCTCCCACCTTCATCTTGCTGCTTATTCAATAAAATTGTATTTGCAGAAGGACTCATCTGGTGTAAAAAGAAATTTCATAAAAGCTGCCTTAGAAAGGGCAAGACTGAATTCATCCCAGAAGGAAAATGTCAGAATAATTTGTATCATTCACTAGTCTGCTGTGTCATTTTTATTCTTTTGCTTTTGGTAGATCAGTGCCCCCAAATCAGTGTTTTCCTTTCATGTAAACCAGAGTGACAGAACTTATCGACAAATTGGAAAGAGTTCAGAGGATAGCTGAAGAGATAATGAAGGCAATGGCACTCTGAAGTAAAAAGTTCAGGATGAAAGAGATAAGCAGCATTGCAGTGACCAAGGATTTGTCTTGGTGACCGGGGGGACTATACATATCTGAATGGGTTACCCAATAGTTAGCAGTACTGATATGCTTCTGTGAACTATTTCTGAACAATAGTCAAATGCCTTCAAGAAAGAAGAGACTTTTTCCATTCAATGAATGCTACCAGTAACTTTTTATAGGAATTTCTTACCTCAGAAATATTATTTTCCTCTTTGCTATGCCAATGTTATTCAAATTTCTGATTTTTTTCTGTGTTAGGGATGCATTCTCTCCTTTTAAGCTTTAGCTGGTTTTCCAAAGGGACAGACTCACTAGGTATCTGCAAAATGAACTTCATGGAATTTTTTCTGGGAACAATTTCTATTTTCATGTTGACATTTGGGTAAAGCAATCTATATGTTTATTCCACAAACCTGAAGTCTGTCTTGTTTTTCTTAGGGGTTTGAAAATGCTAGTAATTGTATTTTCAAAGATATGTATAATCCTGAAATCAATGCTTCATCACTTTGAAATGAAGTTTTTTTTTAATAGTCAACTTCTTTTATATTTCAGCTAAGAATTTTGGATAAATTCATTTGGCTCTTATCTTCAGGTAGGAAGTCTCCAAGTCTGCTGACTATTTGATACTTGTGTACAAGGCATGGAGATTACAGTACTGTTTGGAGCTGAGAGCATGCATCTCAGTGGCTGTTAAAAAAAAGAGATGGTATTGAAAATCAACTCTCTTCTTGAAGAGCTGTTTTATAAGATATAATAAGATGAGCAATCTAATTCTAGCAATGAAAAAAACAAAGAGGCCAGGCTATAATTTTCTTTTCCCAGAAAATGCTGCTATGAGGGTCACTTGTATAGAAGTATGAAAGAGAGAAAGCTGTATAGTCTTCTTGAGGTTAGTCTTTGGGTTTTGGTGTTTCTAATTTTTACTCCAGGTTGTCTTGTCATGTTAAAGCAGGTCCATATTCATTAGATTAGTAGATTACTGTCTAGGTATCTATGTCATTTTAAGGGATGTGCCTAAGTGCACCATCATGCCTCCCGTCCCTGTCCTATTGTCCCCATTTTTTTGTACCTATTTCCTGTATTCTTATTCATGTTTATACTTATACCTATTACCTTGTAAGTGAATGACAAATCAAATCAAATAAAATAAATAATCACTAGTTTACTATCTAAATCCACTAGATTTCTATCAGTAGTGACTTGAAGTCTTATTCAGAAGCAGCACTAAAACGAGGTGATACACCTGGTAAAAAGGTGATTTTTTGAAAAAAAATTCAGCACAGTAAGAAAGTCCCAGATTTCAAGCAATAAGATTGAAATTTGTGTTTTGGCTTGAGCTTGATGAACTTTGAGTAATTTCCTGCTTCCTGTTAGTCTTCTTGTTTGACTATATGCTGTCAACTATTGATTACTTGCACTTTTAGCTTTTTTAAATCGAACTTTTATATTTTTATTGAGAATGGTTACGTGCAAAGCATCATGAAAATCCAAAGGAGCAGCTTCAGGACCAGCTTGCTATATGGCATCACCCTCTTCCAACATATTGTCTTATAGCATCAGCTGCAGTTCACACTTTGACAATATTCATGATCCTGATGATTGTGTATCTATGTGAGCATTCTAGGAATGGTGACATGACATGGTCAGTGATAATAGTCCTGTTCTTATTGAAACAGAAGTTACATGAACAATGCTTTTGTGTTTCATTAGACAGTTTCAGAAATTTTAGGAATGCTTTGGGGTTGTTAATCATATGCCAGTTTGTGGCAGATTCTTGCAGGTTGTTGAAGCGGTGAGCCAGGAAAGAATTTGTCCTTCACTGAGCTGCAGAGATTTCCAGATTTCATTTTTATTGGAAAGAAATGAATTGTCAGCATTTAAGAGGAGCTTGGTTTGTTTTTGATTTTACCATTATTATAGTCAATTTCAGTTAAAAGTATTTGTAGGCAATAGGTGGAGTTGATTTCATGTCAGGCCTACCTAGTGGGACTGACATGAATATAACAGCAGTATCTTGGAAATCTGATTTTCCTGAACCTTATCCACTTTCTAATAGTTCAGACTTTCAAAGGTTATCAAAATGTTCTGTTTTAAAAATAATTTTAACTGTTATGGCCTTGGCAACATTATCTGGATGCATCTGTCAAAGTTATGTTCTGGCAATAAATTTGAATTTCTCTCTCTCACTCCATCCCCATCCCTTTCCCTATCATCTCTACTTGTATCTTGCTCTATCTGTATCTATTATCTATAGATTTCATCTGTCTGTCTGTCTATCTATCTATCATCCATCTATTACCTATTTATCAACTATCTATCCATTATATTTATGTCAGTGCAAAATTTGTTGCTTACATTGAAAAGATACAAATTAAAAATTCACCATAAGAATAAAACAATTATTAAAACAATAAAGAAATGAAAATTGTTTCACATAAAAAACCCTAGATAAGTAAAATAGAAATGGTGATGATCACATTAGTGGGATGTGGTAATCCATATGAGCTTGTCTTTTTATGGTATAAGTAGGATTCTGGCTAATAATATTATACTTATATATCTGATTCTTGTATAGAAAGTCCTTGCTTAGTGACTGGCACATTTAGTAACCATTCAATTACCATGGTGATTAAACTTTTCTCCTATTTACAATATTTGCAGGTCTGTAAAGCAAAGGAAAATTGAATTAAGATTATAAGCACATTTGTGGTTTCACTTAGAGACCACTTGACTTAACAACCAAGATGGTCCAAATTATGATTACTCAATGAGGTCTACTTGAACCATGAACTATTCATATCAGAAAATTTTTAGTTGCCTTAGTAGCCAATATCAGGTCTAGATACTGAACAATAGACAATAACAATAACCCTACATCACATAACTGAGAAATATCCTTTGAAAGGAACCATCTCTGTTGCCTTAATAGATTCAGGGATTTCCTTTAATTCAACACTATGTGACAGAATTTGGAGGAAATTGGCTGCTATATTGATTGCTCACTGTATCCTCAAATTAATAAAAACACTGCATGTCAGTGCTATGGTGCAAGTTAAGAAAAATAACTATAATTCAAATTATACTCATTCAAAAAGCTGTTAAATAATTGTGTATTTTCCCCATTACAAATTAATTTGTGTATTAATGAAGTTGAAGACTTCATTAACCCAGAATTCCATCCTTCCATCCTTCCATTTTTTGCTCCTCCCCCTCACTTCCCATTTCTATTTTGTATACGGATAGCCTGGCCATTCTTTCTGTAACTCTTGAGTGGACATGTGTAAATACCTTAAAATTATGTTATTTTATTGAATACTTTGGAATTAATTATTTGAAAAGACAGGTAGTTGAGTATTCTCAGGTGAGTGCTGTAAATCTACAATTAATTGGAAAATCAATGGAAAAACCATTGAGCAGTCAAAACTAATATTAAGGTATCTGTTTTCAGTCTTCTACTAACCAGACTAAAAATATGAGGGATCTTAATCTCAGAGAACAAGAAGTATGTCTTCCACGAATGAAGGCACATATATTTGTCCCAGGTTAATGATGCAGCATCCAATCTCGGTCTGTCAGTGGAACTAGAGATTTAATCTTCTGAGCTTTCAGATTCATATTGTAGCCCAACCTCAGGGAACTTCTCTCTATCAGAATATGTGCTTTGGGCTATTCTATGCATACTATTTATGTGGTGCCTGGTTACATGTGGCTTTTTATTGTTGATTGGCTATGATTGTTGTCAGCTATGAAATTGTTCACTTGTGTTGTGTTTCCTTGTGTTGCCAGCACTCAGCTCCTAAGTACCCAATAAGCTGGTGGTAAATCAGCACTCCTGTTGACTGACAAGGAGCCCTTTTCCCAGGCTACAACCATTTCCCTGGCTATCACAGGTACAAAGATTCCAGATACCCACTGGAATTATTTTTTATAATTAATTCCAAAGTCTTACTTTAAATTTACCTTGACCCTTAATCTATTTATAACTTTCTAAAAACAAAGTTTTGATTAGCTTTTTGTTGTTTATTTCTGCCTGTTCTAGAGCTATCAGAGCAGAAACAACAGCATTGTTCTTAAATCAACATCAGTTGCAATTTTGATTACATTTTGTTTTTCTGCATATCCATTGAAACTGGAAATAAAATAAATTAGACCAGTAGAAGTGATAGCTGATTATTCTATGATATGTCAGGAACTAAAGACCAGTTCTTTTTTTAAAATTCTAAAACATAAATAAAATGATTTTCAGTTCATTTTTATGTCACAGGAAACTATGTCACAACAGAAAGGTGGATTATACACGCTGAAAGAGATATTACAAACTTGTTCATGTAAAATTCTCCATAAATAACAATTCATTTTGTTATTCTTATTCTTGCCTTGTTAAATCCCTACACCTCTATCCAAACTGGCTGAGAAATACTGTGTCTTTTTGTGTTCAATAAGATAATAACTTATAATTCAAGATCCTTAACCTCTTTGGTTGATATCTTGTTTATTCAAAAAGAAAGAGAAGATCTTACATTCCAATAGGCAGATCAAGAGACACCTATGAAATTACCAGTGACTAAATAAAAAACAGGCTATTTCCTCAATAGTTGAAGCTCTTGCATAATTAGTTGACATAGTACAAATGAATAATTTCCATCAATAAAGGAATGATTGAAAGGGAGGAGACAGGTCATAAGAAAGTGTCCCTTTGCTAGTTTTAAAAGTGTATTTTTCTTTTCATTCCGAAGGGATACTTTTATTAAAACTGTGGTCCTTATTGTTAGGCCTGAGTTAGCTGGAGGATAATATTCTGGATCTGGGTGAAAAAAGCAGTTCTTTTCATATCAGCAATTTGGTTAGGTGGTATCCAGTGGTGGGATTCAAATTTTTTTACTACCGGTTCTATGGGCGTGGCTTGGTAGGTGTGGCTTGGTGGGTGTGGCACGAGAAGAATACTGCATTCCCATCAAACTCCAGGGGAAGGATACTGCAAAATCTCCATTCCCACTCCATTCCAGGGAAGGATACTGTAAAATTTTCATTTCCACCCCACACCAGGGGAAGAATATTGTAAAATCCCCATTCTCTCATCACTCCCACTAACCTGCTTTCTCCTGTGCAGGGCAACAAAAGAAGACCAAGCTGATCAGCTGGGAACTCAGGAGGCAGAGAATAGATGGGGGTGGGACCAGTCAGAGTGGTATTCCCAACTACTCAAAATTTCTGCTACCGATTCTCCAAACTACTTAAAATTTCCGCTACTGATTCTCCAGAACTGGTCAGAACCTGCTGAATATCACCTCTGGTGCTATCTATCAAAACACATTGTTCTATTGTGATTGTGTTCATATGGTGTTTGTTCAAACGAACAGTAAACAAGCCTTCTTTGGTCTTCACTTGGGAGATTTGATTCCTCAAGGATGGATCTTTGTTATTTCTCTAAACAGAAATAACTCTTTGGACAAGTTTTCCATCCAGATGGAAATCTTCCTTGGAAGTCACCATCATAAGGTTCAAGGGCAACGTTTGTCATCAGTGAACCTGTTTGTCATCAGGGATCTGATATAGGTCTTCTTTATTCTTCCAGTCAAATGAAATGTTAGAAAAATATTACGTAAAGGGGCTTGAGATTCTGACCATCTGTCTATCAGCAGGATAAGCTATGAAAATTGAACATAGTAGAAACACATTTAGGGTAGTAGGGAAAGCCAACAAAGTAATGAATTAAAAAATAGATTGTATCAGGCCGTAGACTATGGAGAAAAACCTTTCAGGAAAGTAATTCCCCCAATGCATTCCTAGGGGATATGCAATTTGGTACACTCTGCACAATTTCGCTGCATTATTTGTTCCAATCCATTGAAATACTGGAAATATATTATGTACAGCATTTTCGGATCACTTCAGTCTGTCAGGAGGATAACATTCTAGAATCTTAATTGAATAGTAGCAAATTTGATTTTGTGAGAAGAGTTAGCAAAGAAAGAGCGCTGAAACGAGCTACAGCCTCATGCCATAGAGCAAAGCAGTTCAGGGGAAATCCCCTCTGTAACCTCATGTGGGAAAACCCTCTCTTTCTTGTTTATTTGATCCAGAGTGAAGCCATTATTAAGGGACAGAAACAATACCAGATGTGTGCTCCACATGCTCTCTCTATATTGCTGTTATTGGTTTGGGAACCATGCCAAAGTGGTATATATTATGAAGTGCAAATATGTAATATTTTATAAATACAATAAGTGCCATTTTAGTTTTTATAATTATACCACCAACCAATTATACTCCAGTTAGCAGACTACTCCAGGCAAAAATACTGTGCTGTTACTCAGCAGTAGCCAACGTATATTTGCATATCTCTCCATCGTGCCACAGTCTCCTAGCTAAATTGTGGGAATGGTTTCCTCTGAAAATATTGCAATGATGACATGAAGGTTATCTATATGAATTTATATGAAAGTCTTGGAAGTTTCTGTGATAGCTATTTGAAAAAGGTTATTGAGGAAGATATTTTACAGCAGTGAATAATGAACATAACAAGGAATAAAAAGATGTTAAACCAGGTTACCAATCCAAGTTCCTCAAGGGAATTATGTTTCCCTACCTGTAACAGCTTGGAATAATTACTTCTCTGGTTCTCTCCCTCTTGCAACCTCTCTTTTTCTATAGCATCCTACAGGAAAAAAAACCTTGAGCAATTTTTAGATATTTTCTCCTTTTCGTGGAGTTATTTGGAGAAATTAACTTAATTCATTTGTTCCCAAATTTAATTTAGTGAAGACATGTAGTGAACTCATTTGTACCTAGTGATGTTTTGCCTTTGATTTTGCTAGCATAATCTCCACAGAAGCCAAAATTTAAATTCTGAGTACCTTTAATACTGGGTATCTCTTAAACACTGAGTAACTAAGAAAATGACATTTTTTAAGAATGAATTCACTGGCTTTTAAACGGGGGATTGTAGCAGCAAAGCTCTTATAAGATTCAAGTGTTATGAAAAGATCAGGTAAGTAATTTTTCAGGACACTAAATGAAGAAAAAGGAAATGATGCATTGCTTTTAAATCTACCCTTCCAGCAATATAGTGCCCTCCAATAAAAATAATTGAATTTTAATTCTTCTTCCTAAATTATCAGCAGCCCTGAATTTTGCAAAACTTTCTGATTCTCTTTTGCAGCTGCAGAAAGGAATCAGTTCAGAGGTGGATCAGGCATAGCTGTGAGCAATACCTGTTCCTTTGTAAGCAAATTTAAAACTCCAAGAAAGAGACTGCAAAAAAATACAATCTTTTCCTCACCTCACCTGGTACACTTTTGTGTTATGTCTCACCAGTACCAACAAAGTAAAAAGTCCAAATTTCAAACTGAAAACACAAATAAGCAAGCAAGTCCAGGAATTACCGGGTTAATTTACTTGAGTTGATAATGTTCTTGGCAGTCTCAGGCAAGCTGTCTGCCAAGTTTGATAAGAGAGCAGGAACATAAATCAAAAGCTGTGGACACATATAGAATCCAGCGAAGCCTCTCTCACAAGTTAACACGTTGTCCCGAACAAGAACCCAGAGCTAACACACCCACTTTTATTCCCTGTGGGGTGTGTCAGTCTCTCATCTCAGTCTCTGATTTGTCCTTTCTTTTTGCGTTGCATCTCACGCGTTTGCCTGCGTCTTTGCCTCGCATCAAACCAACATTCCTCAGCTTTATCCTCAGTTAGAGGCTCTGATATGCTCTCCTGATTATCTGCCGACACCTGAGGTACAATCAGGGAAGAAGATCCTGCCAAGGAGGAAAGTCCTGGGGAGGAAGGCAATTCCAAATCCTCTAACAAAGCAGGCTCAAACCTCAGAGCCAAATCCTCCCTTTCCTCATTGTTCAAGTCTGTGTCTTCCAGCAAAGCAGGCTCAAACCTCAGAGCCAAATCCTCCTCTTCCTCACTGACCAAGTCCTCGACCTCTGACAAAGCAGGCTCAAACCTCTGAGTCACAACACTTTTGTATGTAAAATAACATGTTGTTCACAGATAGCCTTTGTCCTTAAGATATTTCTTCTTTCTCCGAGGTCTCTATTTATTTAATTTTTTAAAAAAATGAGGAAGAATAAAAAAAAAAGTGAGCCAAATTGTCTGTCGAAGTTCTGTGTTCATGGACATCATATGAAAAGGACTAGTTTGGAGGTAATCATTGAAAGTGAGTTAAATATGTAAAGTTTTATTATCAAATCTCCCAGATTTTTTAGGCAGATCCAATGTGGATCCAATCAAGCTATGTAGGGCATCTATTATTAACTACACAGTTAATATTCTGTGTAGAAATAATAATAAAAAAGTTTTCCAGCAAAACTTAAAAATATAACAGTGAGAATGCCATTCCAAGTATTGATAAAATAGCCAAGAAGAACATAAACACTTTAACACAAAAAATCAGCTTAAACTCACATTGGCCATCCTACTGTTTTCAGCATGAAGAATGGTAATGAAAAGACAAATCGATATGTTTCATCCCCTCAATTCCATTTCCAACAGCTAGGGAAAATCACAAATACTTATTAAACATTCTTGGATGTGGCCAATATGCATAGAATATTTTTGCTGTGCTGCTCTTATTTTAAGATCAAAAGAAGCTAATTTCTCATTCTTTAAAAATGTTATCACTGGTTTACTAGAAGAGATATTCAAACTCATTATTCTGAAAGTCACATAAATTATTAATATCAGTTTCACAATCTCCTATAAAAAATAAAGAATTGCCTTAACTAATTCTTCCAAAATTTTCAACCCTGGTAGAGATTCAAAAACAGCAGTGGTGTCAGAGGTAATAATCCAAATAAGTGCCTGAGTGGAGTAAACTGTTATTCAATAATATTAGCTGGGTAAAAGGACCCACATTATAGTATCTGCAATGCTTTCTTTGTGATATATATCTTGGAGCATTCATATGTCTTATGGCATTAAGTGCAGAAATTGATCCCGGTTTGAATTGCTGCAGCTCTGCAGACTTCTATCTTTCTATTGGCAGGAGCACCTTTTTCACCCTGCCTCTTTCATCTTGGGATGAAGCCAGCCACTAGGTCTACTCTTTCCTCTGAAGCTTCCAAGCACAGTTCTCACAAATTGCATCTCCCCAAGCACAAATACCATGTTAGTTGGAGGGACCCTAATTCCTCAATTTCCACAAACTCAAGGTCTCATTTGTTTTGTTCGGAAAACACAGGAGGTAGACCGGGTTCCAACAACAAATACTTTATTGTAAACTAGTCAGTAAATAGGAACGCTTGGCTGAAGCCGGGGCCAGCCTTTTATACAGGCTGGCTTGCCTGCTTGCAGCCAATGGCAGTTGTTTGGATTTGCCGCCTTTTGGCAGCTCTTTGGATTGGTTCCTAGTGAACCAATCCAGTGTTCATTTTATTAACCAATCAGGTTTGTAGATTTGGAGTCATCCACTTTACATACAGAACATCATTATCTGAGTTTTTCTTACTGACAATACTAAACATGAATATAATCCCTGTAAATACTGAGAGCTATCTGTGGCTCAAAAATTGCAAATAGTAGTTCCTTAGACTGAAAAGTACTGTAGGCACTTTCATCTGAAAGTGTAATGCTGTAATCAAATATGGCTCTCCTTATTCCCTATAATATTCCCCTATAATAACATGGAAGTATTGGAAACAATATGGAACGAGCTGTAGAAGAGAGTTTTATTCCTGTGTCAAAAGCAAGTCCCATTCTGTTCAAAAAGCCTTACTCCCAAGTAAATGGGCATAGGGTTGTAACTTAGGCATTGCTGCAGGAGGATTTTTGAGTTTTTGCCTGTTAGTCTTCTTCACAGTCAATTTATTTCTTGCCTATCCAGCTTAAGGCTTTTCTACTTTTACAGGGACATATAGAGATTAAGGAAAATGCAAAGCCTTTTGTTGCAGGTCTTGATTATACTTTGGAAAGAACAGAGAGGCTAGTTAAGTCTTTCTTTGATGTGGACTCATGCCAGGAGTTGACACATATTGAATTTCTCCTTATACAGTTCTGGTATTGATTTAGTCAATTAATAAGGCGTGGGGATGGGGGTGGAAGTGACTTTCCTGTAAGCACACAATGTATTTTTGTTGACATTTGAAGCATACACAATGAACCAGAAACCAGGTGAGTTTTTCAAATGTATTTTATCCCCCCTCCCAATTTTGTTCTCATTATTTTCAGAAACATACCGAAGCTTTCCTTGCTCAGCTTTCCTTGCAGAAATGTTAAGATGGCATTGCCCTTCGGGCAATTAATGGGCAATCTGGGAACAGTAATAGTTGCCACAAGGACATTATATATCCTGATGGAATTAATTTTAACATTTTTTTCCAAACTGCCTATCAACTGAAGACTTGGCAGAAACTTGATGTGTCTAACAAGACACATTCATATAATGGCAAGGCATGTTGGCTTTAGTGAGCTATGAATATGAGTAGCAAGACACCAAAATCCTAGGAATAGAAAATTTAAAATCAGATTGAGCCTCCAAGGGGTGCTTACAATATAAACTCCATAGTCGTTCATAGTTCAAAATATATTCCCAGAGACTACAAGCCCCTAAAACACGTATTGGTAAGGGTATTTCTGAGTTGCATCTTCCATATTTTTGTTTCATATGATTATTGCATGGTAATGATGATGTGTAAGAATAGTAATTATGACTGAACATGAGAAAAAAGTTATTGCTCTTTCTGAGGAAGATAGCCTATCAGCTGAAGTGTTCCCTAAAAGGTTTAACTGTCAACAGTAGAAAAAGATACACGTAGGGGCATGGGTATATTTAATAGCAAGGATGAAGAAAGAAGAGAAAGAGAATGAATAAAATACAAAAAAAACAAACAAACCCAGAGTAAAAAACAACATATATTGCATATTTTTATACAATTCAAATAAAGAAAAAAGGAACACAGAAGTTGACAATTAAGCTGATTCAGAACATGATCTGTGTGTGAGTCCTCAGTCCAAAAGTTTATGCGCATAGAATTCTGCATACCGCCAATCAAAAAATACAAAGCAAAAGCAAACGATTTCAGATCTCTAAATCAAAAAACACCAAAAGGAACAAAAAACAGAATTTAATTTAATATGCTATGCAAAAAGAACAAAGAACTGATGGCAGAAAATTAAAAGAAGGCACCAAGCAGAGATGACAGGCATCAGGAATCAGACGCAGTGTCTCATAACTCTATCAACTTGACCTGTAACAGGGTCAGCAGGATATTTGGTAGATATTGATTCATAAGGGTGAGCTAAAGCCAAGGCAAGCAAAAGAACACAGCTATACTCATCACAAAAGAACACAGCTATACTCATCACAAAACAAATCATAAATCCACCTGGAGGCCACTGGATTTTAAAAATCCTCTAACAGTTGCAATGATGCCTCCAATTTTGTTTCAAAGACCTTCCATTCTATCTTAGAATGAAGCTTAAAATCATATACCAATCTACTTCATTTGGATGCCATTCAAGGGTGCTGGGTTCATAATTGGAATTCCTAGTCAACTTAGGAACACATACATCCAAGCAAGTGTAGTAAAATCATACTGAAGATGTTCAGCTTTGGCTTCACAAATTTCTTACTGAAAAGGGATATTGAAATCGAGAGTACCAGAGAGAGAAGAATGTCACAGACAAATTATGGTAATAATGCTGTTGGTTGACCTGGATATAAATGATTCTGTGTAGGCAAGTAGCAGGTAAAGAACATACAAATCTTTGTCCCCTTCTCATAGATGTCTCCCTGAAACATATAATTCAAAGTTTTTATCTTTGGCATTCTGGAGACATTATCTGAGAAAAAGGGTGGAAGACTTAATACAAGACATTGCAAATGGACATAAATGCATTTTGGTTTCTGAGTGCCAAAAATGTGATCATGTAACTGTAGGAAGGAGCCCCAGATGTAACAACTTTGGAATCAAGTTGTACATATCTTGTGGGGACAGGGGCCATCATAACTTCAAATGGTTACTAAGTGACCGGTTGAAAGTCAAAGACTATCTGGAACTATAATTGGCTATTTTATCTTGGTTAGATATATCTGCCTATTATATACAGTAGATCGATCCTCTGAATTCAGCATATCCTATCGTCTGTCTGTCTGTCTGTCTGTCTGCTAAGAGTTTAAGCTGATGGCTCATAATCAATTACTTGCAAACAACAAATACCAGGAGAAGATTTTGAAATGGAATTATTCATCTGTATAGAATCTTTTAAGAAATTTTGGTGTTGCAAGAGTGTTCTACATGTTATATTCTGTTTCATTTTAAAAATCTTACCTTAATCTGCTGTTGGAAGATAATCTCCTTTGGTTCAGATAAGTTAGTTCTGCACTAGCTCTGTCAAGAAATCTAACACACTCTCATAGAGGGCCAGGTGTTTCTTCACTTCAGAAATGAATTAAATAGGATTCTATTTCCTTTCTCATTATGCATAGTGATTTCCTATCACTAGTCTTTTTGTTAACAACCAATTTCTCTTTGTAAATAGACAATCAATAACAACAAGGCTTTGGCAATGAATAACCTTGCAGAATAGATAGAAAGTCTTTGACTAAATCTGTAGGGTATGCTTATGAGATGCCAGCTGAATATTGTAACATGTAGATTAATTGTTCTTCTTAATAAAACAAAATATGCACATTCTGAAGGAGTTGATTAATATGGGACTTATCCCCTCATTGCCTGAACTACTGTAGTGCAGTCCAGTGGTGGGATTCAATTTTTTTTTACTGCCAGTTCTGTGGGTGTGGCTTGGTGGGCATGGTTTGGTGGACGTGGCAGGAAAAGGTTATGTAAAATCTTCATTCCCTCCCCACTCCACTAACCTGCTTTCCAGCTCTGTTATCCTGTGCAGGACAATAAAAGAAGACCCAGGCGATCAGCTGGGACTCAGGCAGACAATAGATGGGGGCAGGGCCAGTCAGAGGTGGTATTTGCTGGTTCTCCAAACTACTTAAAATTTCTGCTACTGGTTCTCAAGAACTGGTCAGAACCTGCTGAATACCACCTCTGGTGCAGTCAGAAGCTATAATCAAGACAAAATGCAATGGCTCATATGTTTTGGTTTCTAGGAACCTTAAAGACTGCCTTCCTCCAACCAGAATTGGTCTGTACTGTATGATTGTTCATGTTACTTCTTCCATTAAACAAAGGGAGCTAAAATCAGGAGACACTGTTCTGGAGTTATGGACCTGCTCTTCGGAATTGTGTTCCCTCAGCAGTTAGGCTTGCCTTTTGTTGATAGCATTCTGAAACAAAACAAAATGACAAAAACAAAATTCTTCCAGAGGACATTCAGTAATTAATTCATCATAATTTATTCTACTGCTATTACTGGTTTATATTTTTGTTTGGCCATTAACATTAGGACTCAATATATCTTAATTTTTTAATTGCTTTTTTTCCATGGAATTTTTAATCATATTACGCCTAATTGTTAGTTTTATAAAGTGGAGGAAATCCCTGGCAGATTCACCAATAAGCAAATATAATAAATATTTATTTATGCTATCTTTATAACTTTCTAAATAAAAAATAACCCAGAGTAGTTTGTTGCATATTTTGGTTCTGTAAGTTAAAAAATATATATTGTTTTGCACATTCTTGCTTCTTCATGGAAAAATATCCCTCCTTTGGCATTTTCTAGTATAGCTATTTGTTGTGGCACCGATTTCCAAGCCTATGCTGTCAGAGGAAGAGGATTTGGAAGATGATGATGAGGAACTGGAAATGCCTTCCTCCCAGGGACCTTCTTCTCTGGCAATGCCTTCCTCCCCAGGACCTTCCTCCCTGGTAATGCCTCAGGTTCCATCAGACAACCAAGAGGAACAGCCTGAGATTAATCAAGAGGAAGGCATATCGGAGCAGCCCCTGACAGGAGTAAAGAGGAAGAGTGTTGGCTCGATCCTAAGCAGTGTTGTAGGGAGAAATGTGACCAGCAATGTAGGAGGCGTGAGAGGGTGAGAGAGTGAGCTGAGTCATTGAGCCACACCCCGCAGCGGATAAAAGGGTGCATGTTTTCTCCTTAAACTTTGTACGGGACAAAGTTTAAGCTTACTTTAGATTTTCTTTGTGGACTGCCTTGTGATTTTCTGTAAGTAAAATTTTATTTGCTATCAGTTCAGACTTGGCAGGCAGGACATGGTGAAATGTCAAGAATATTATCAGTTCCAAAGAATTAACTCTGTGAAGTCCAAGTTCTGATCTATTCCTGGTCCAGGGACAGCCACCTTCAACACGTTCGTCTGGTCTTGCAGCGCCTTCGGGAGCACTAACTTTATGCGAAGTTGGAGAAATGTCTCTTCTTTCAGAGTTCCATAGAGTTCCTTGGGCACATCATCTCTCCCAAAGGCATCACCATGGACCCGTGCAAGGTGGAGGCCTTATTTAGTTGGGAAGCCCTTTGTGGCATGAAGGATGTTTAATGCCTATTGGGGTTCACTAATTATTACGGGACCTTCATCCCGGGTTTTGCCAAGCTGACAGGTCCAATAACCCAGCTCCTTCGAAAGAAGGTCCCGTTCCAGTGGGGCCCCCCACAGCAACAGGTTTTTGAGGCCCTCAAAAATTCCTTCATTGCAGAACCCATCCTGAGGCACTCTGATCCACATCATCCTTTTGTGGTGGAGATGGACACGTCCATTATTCTTGGAAACTCACTCCTTCCGAATGAAACTAGACCATTTGGGAAAAAGAGTTACTGGCTATCAAGGCTACATTTGAGGCTTGGCGACATCATCTCGAAGGGCCCAACATAAGGTGGAGGTCTGGACGGACTCTCAAAATTTAGAACACTTGTCAATGGTGAGAAAGTTGAACCAGCGCAGATCCGGTGGTCATTTCTTTTTGCCCGGTTCAACTTTTCTGTGACCTATATCCTCAGTGGTCACAATCGGAGGGCGGATGCCCTGTCCTGCAAACCCGATTACCTTTGCCCCAAGGACCCCGTTCCTCCACGGATGGTGCTGCCAGCAGAATCCTTGGCTGCAGTCCAGGAACCAGTGGACTTGCAGACTCAGGTGGGAGAGGTACAGCGCCTAGATGCTTGGTCGCAGCAGAGGATGGGGGAGATTGGACCTGAATCCCCATGGACTTTGGAGGAGAGTTTACTTAAGCATCAGGGGCAGTTGTACATACCCACGGGGCCTCTTCGAGCCCTTATTATGACTCAGTGTCATGACAACCCTGCAGCCGGCAATTTTGGGTTTTTTAAGACCCTCCATCTTGTAACACAGACTTTTTAGTGGCCTCGAGTATGGCATGATGTCCACATCTATGTCACATCCTGTGTACTGTGCAGGCAAACGAAAACTGTGACTGGTGCACCTCCTGGTCTCCTCCAACCTCTGCCGATTCCAGAAAGACCATGGGGAGTGATTTCCATGGACTTTTTGACTCATTTACCACTGTCCTCTGGATTTACAACTGTGCTGGTGGTGGTCGACATGTTGACAAAAATGGCTCACTTCATTCCGTGTCGTAAATTGCCAACGGCCCATACAACTGCCCGTTTGTTCTTGCAGCATGTTTTTTGTCTCCATGGTCTGCCAGACAGGGTAGTTTTTGATCGCGGTGTACAATTTACAGCCCAATTTTGGAAAAGCCTGATGACTGCGTTACAGGTGCAGGTGTGCTTGTCATCGGCGCACCATCCAGAGACTGATGTGGGACAGAAAAGGTCATTGGCATTCTCAAGCAATACTTACGTTGTTTTGTAAACCAACGGCAGAACAACTGGGCTGAAAATCTCCCTCTGGCGGAGTTTGCATTCAACAACTCCCAGCACACCTCCACCCAAATGACACCATTTTATGCTAATGTGGGGTACCATCCACAGTTCTTCCCTTTGACACTATTAGATTGTCCTGTTACCGAGACCCGGGAATTCCTTTTGGAACTTCACTCAGTTCAGTAGTTAGTTCAGCAGCAACTGATACAGGCCAAGGAAGATTACAAGCGGTTCGCAGATTGCTCTCGATGGGCAACGCCTCCGGTGGCTTTAGGAAACCATATGTGGTTATCCACAAAACATCTTCAGGTCGACCGCCCGATAAAGAAACTGGACCATCGGTTCATTTCCCATTGAGGCGGTCATCAACCCTGTAGCCTATCGACTACCATGCTCCATGCAAATTCATCCAGTCTTCCACCATTCCCTTTTGGTCCCTGATGCCCCTTCGTGTTATCTCCAATGTCCCATAGCTGTTGATCCACCACCTGCGCCCGGTGAAGATGGCACAGTAGAATGCAAGGTGGCCAGCATTAGGGATTCCCACTGGCTGAAAGGGCGGTTCCAGTATTTGATTGAGAGGCAGGGGATGGGCCAGAGGCCCTCTCCTGGGTGGATACTTCCATGATCCATGCCCCAGACCTTATACAGATGTTCCATGACCATTTTACCTTGTGACCACATCCTGACTGTCAAATTTGGGAGAAGGGCCCTGTGGTGGGGGATAGAGTTGTGGCCCCGATTCCTGAGCCTATGCTGTCAGAGGAAGACGACCTGGAAGATAAGGAGGAGGAACTGGGAAAGTTCGGAGCAGCCCCTGACAGGGAGTAAAGAGGAAGAGTGTTGGCTCAATCCTAAGCAGTGTCGTAGGGAGAAATGTGAGCAGTAACGTAGGAGGCATGGTAGGGTCAGAGAGTGAGCTGCGTCATTGAGCCACACCCCACAGGGGATAAAAGAGTATTTGTTTTCTCCTTAAACTTTGTATGGGACAAAGTTTAACTTTACTTCAGATTTTCTTTGTGGACTGCCTTGTGATTTTCTGTAAGTAAAATTTTATATGCTATCAGTTCGGATTTGGCAGGCAGGACGTGGTGGAATGCCAAGAATATTATCAGTTACGAAGAATTAACTCTGTGAACTCCGATCCAGCTTGCCTGCCTGTGTTTGTGTGTGTGTGTACTCTTTCATCTTTTCAGAAAGAGGAAAGGTGAGACAGAACAGCTATTCATGTTAGTATTGCTATTCCTAGGTTTTTTAACCAGCATGGCCAAGATTGGGAAGGCTGAAATAAAATAGAGAGTTAAAACCTGAGATTACTGGGCCACTTCTACTTGTAGACTAGACTTGAAAGTTGCAAAAGGAGAATGATATTTGTTATACAAGCCATGATAATAATTGCATTCAATCTCACAACATTAGTAGTGTAAAAGCAACCTCAGGTAGTTAAAGGCCAAACAATTTGATTGTAAGAGAGGATTTCTCAAGTACAGTCTCAACTAATCAAAATCATCTAAAGTAACACACTTCAGGAATTCTGAGGTCAGTAGTATCTAGGGAATATATCCTGCAGACACCTGACCTAGTCTAAATCCTAATTGGGGCAAAAGTTTCAGCTTGTACTTATGCCAAAGAAGAATAATACATGAGGACAAACAGAAGTTTGCTACCCAGGTGACTTCTTGGTGACAGATGTCACTGGATTTTCAACTTCAATTGTATGTACAGAATTTGAGGCACACTTTAAAAAAAAGGTGCTTTCAAAATAAGGCAACTGTCAAGTCAGATACGTTTAGCAATTTGTGTGGTTTCTTCTTGACACTAGTTGAAGCACAACAGTTTCAAACTTTTTATTTACAGGAATCATACACTTGATATAAAATTGCACAATCTCTTTCTGTGTGCTTCTTTTTAAAAGCATAGTTTATCATGACAAACAATTGATGATCCAAGCTGATTGACTGATTCTAATTAATGGCTGTATAGTGCTTCTTTTCCATTTTAAAAAGCAATGGAAATATAGGTTTGAAACAAAATACATTAAAACTGAGAACAAAACAACCTTTCTGCTTTCATGGGGTCATTCACATCTTGTTAAGAGGGAGTATTTTAGAAGGAAGGTTGAGGTGAGATAGGAGTAATTTTGCTTATTTAGCAAATTTATATAGCTGCCTATCTCACCCAATGTAATTCTGAGTGGCATACAAGCACAAGCAACAATCAAAACAATGTAACCAATCTTAAAACGCAGGAACATGAATAAAAATAAAAACATAAAAAACCAAGATCACGGAATAACGATCACCTAACATCATATAACCATCTCACATTCTTGCACATTCTCCCTAAAGATTGCTGGAAAAATGTGTTTTAAGAGCTTTTGAAGCAATGATTGATTAAAATGATCAATCAAAGCAAAGCTTTTCTCTTCTTTTTCTTCTCCTTTACACAATGCATGAGCATCACTTAAAACAACACAGAATTTCTATCTTCAGTTCATCAAGTATGATGCTACTTCAGGCAGCTTTCTGAGAAACTTGGTAAGAAAAGAGGGGAAAAAAAAGAAGCATGCTTAATTCCCAGGATGGTTAAGCAACTCTGTGATAAAAAGGTGAGACATTTTGCAAAAGGCTCCAGCCATATCCCTAGCAATACTCTTTCCTTGGCCTGCAGTAGCCTCCTTTTCTGGCCCCTGAGACAGTCGTAGCATCTGAATAGCAATTCATAATGCTGTGGAGTGGAGCAGAATCAAAAGTAGGATAAGATACATGCTTTTTTTTTTATTCTGTTCAAATACAATTTTGCCTGAGAAAACAAAAGTGTTGGTTACCTACCAGGAATTTCTTCAGCAGCCAAAGTAGAAATGGTCATGGAAGCATAGCGCCTCATGGCTGGATGAGCATTTCTGAAGTAAGCCAATTGGAGGTCTGAAAGTCCCAACCTCCCAGGGGCTCTTTTTCTGCCTCCACTTCTGCCTCCATTCACCTGACATATTTTTGCAATATAAGAGGACTGGTCCCATTTTTAATTGAATATTTAGGCTTAGTCAGTCCCAACAGCAGACTGGCTTTGAGAAAAAGGTTTCATTAAGATAACCCTTCAAACAAGGAGTGCACTGGGTTAAGAGGTTAGCAAGCCCGTGTTCAGGACCCGAGTATTGTTGTGTGGCAAGCTACCATCATTTTTCCAGGTCCTTTATGAGGACATGAAAGGAGCTTCCAAGAGCATCCCCCTGGTCAATGGTGATGTCATCAGCCAATCTTTTCAACCCAGAAGTGCCTTAAATGGTGCCTCCAACATGAACATGATTGTTATTGTAACTCTAAACTATTTATCAAATCTGACATGATGAGTCATACTTTAGTGGATTAGAATTTTTCTTTCAAAAGTATCATTTTTAATCTAGTATTTTCCCCATACTTCTTCTTAAAATAATTGCCAGATTATTCCATAAGCAATAGTCTATTGTTTTAGGGCAAGTATTAAAGAACTTTCAAGATGTTACACTTGTGAGACCTTTTGTAGTATTCAGCAAAATTCTTAAAAATACACTTTGTCTCCTTTAATAGAGTATTACAGATCAGCTCATTCATCCAAATCTGGATCATTCTTCTAGTTTGGAAATTATTATCTGAAGAAGCCTATGTGCAATGTTATAAGATTTGCTGAATGCTAAATAGAGTAGAAAAATTGTTCTGGGACTAAGCTTATTTTTATTTAGTTTTTATTTCATATATCTATAAATAGTTATTTTCACAGGACTCATACACTCTAGGAGCAGCATATGATGTCTTTCAGAACTCTTGTGATTATCTTGCTTTTCTCTCTAATTCTGCTATATCAATTATAAGTACATTACAGGTAGTCCTCATCTTATGATCACAATTGAACCCCAAATTTCCATTGCTAAGCAAAATAGGCACTAAGTGAGTTTTGCCTCCTTTTATGAACTTTCTTCCCACAGTTAAGTTAATCACTGCACTTGTTAAATTAGTAAGATGTTGTTAAGTGAATATGGGTTCCCAAATAACTTTGCTTGTCAGAAGGTAGAAAAAAATGATCACATAACCCCAGAAAATTATACAACCATCGGAAATATAACCCATGTTCTGAATTTTGATCAGATGGCCATGAGGACATTGAATCAATCATAAGTGTGAAAAAATGGTTACAATAAGTCACTTTTTCAGTGCTGTTATAACTTCAAATGGTCACTAAACAAATTATTGTAAGTCAAGGACTACCTGTATATATCTTCTAATTATAGTTAATTTGATTTTAGTTTTAGTTTAATTTTCCAGATCCTGAATTTGGTTATGATTTGAGTGATAATTATCACCATTTAACATATCTATCTTCAGGTAGAGCCAGCATTCAGATTGCTTTTGTAACTTTTTTGAGAAATTGAAAAAGAATTCTCAAAGGAGAAAAAACATCTGTGAAGTAAGACCTTTCTGTACCACTTTCCAAGTTTCTCACCACTCCATATTTACTGTTCAGCACCATACATCAAAACAATTTGGCTCTACAGCTGAGTGAAATGTTCATAACTTAAACACTGAATGCTAGGAAAACCTTAATTTAGAGACTAATAGGAATTTGAAATGATTACTGGTTTACAGAGTGTCAGAGAATGAATAAACCCTAATCTTTTGAAGTGGTTCTGCAAAGGGAGCCAACTGTGTTATGAGGACAACTTTTCTTCTGCTGAAGAGCTTCTCTCATTAGGAAGATTTTCCGCCATCATATTCATTTGGAATTTGCCTTCTGTGACTAAAGACTCTGAATTTATGGATGACACCAAATAGGACCTACTTCTTTCAGCCTCTCACCCCGGACATCTGGAAATTATTGTTATATTTTCATCAACTTTCTTTATCAAGACCAGCTGTACTCAGGTCCCTGAATTTTTTCCCATAAGATCTAATTTCCATAACACAGATTATCATAATTAATTTTCTTTCTTCTTTCAGACCCCAAAGTCTCATTATCCTGGAAAAAGTTTCAACTGATTTAAGAAATTTGCAAAAGCTTTATGTGAATGTCTCTCTATATGCTTTGAGCCAGCCTTTTCAACCACAGTCTGAAATGTTGAAGAGCTTTAGTATGGCATTTGTTTTTTTATTTATCTGAACCCTGGATAGACAAAATGGCAAGTGGTAAAGAAAGATTTAAATTTCATTTTCTCACTAGACAGTCAGAACTGAAGAAGCTTTTTGAATGAAAAGCAAACAGTTTTCAAAGAAACCCCCCCCCCCCCAAGAAAGTCCAGTTGCCTTTTGGGAAAAGTCCAGTTGCCTTTTGGAAAAATCAAGTTTGCTGGTCAGAAGGTAGCAAAAATTGATCATATGACCCCAGAACACTGGGATAACAATGACCTGGATGATTGAGAATCTTCAGAAACAGTTAAGTTTAAACATTCAAAGAACGGTAAATTTAATCTCTGGAAAAAAGAACCTTTGTCACAGCAGCAAAATGTTTTAAAGCTGAGATGGAAAACTTCTGCTGTGATTACTTTGAACAAAAGCTATTGTGATTTATCTTCCAGTAGGAAATGTGTCAAAGTCAAGATGTTGGGGGTGCAACATGGGTGGAACTTGCTAAGTGAACTAAGATCTTTAAGAAAATTTCTGATTGGCAGATTCTTTTAACAAATATTTGAAAATAACCACTCTGTGAAAAGTAGGTACAAATTGCAATATATATTTGAAGTGAATTGATATTTCAGTGTTGTCACACAACACTTGCTTTCCTTCCAGTTTTCTTTTGTTGGGTGATTCATTTAAACAGGAAGGCCACAAAATAATGAGGGTTACAGAGAGAAAATAAAGATTCTTACATCTTAGGATGTGTGGTCTACTTAGTAAAGTTTAAACAAAAGTCAAATATTGTACTCTTAATTCAACTGTTGCATCTTAAAGGGACAGATATATTATGTCTCCATTCATTCAAACACACGTGGAAAAAAAAGTAGTGAAATTATTGGATCTGATAGTCATACAAGAAGTGGAGCATTTTTAAAGGATCTTCTATAGATTTGTTACAGAGATGGGTTAAAATTAGCAAGACCTGAATCACAATCTTTACTGAGCCACAAAACCTACTAATCCATCAATCTTAATCCATCAATGGACCTTAATTCAGCAACACCACAAAACTATTAGGAAGATAAAAAGGTGGGAAACTTGTTCACAACCTTGCATTTTTCAGATGAAAAGCATATCTGATAAAGAAATGGTAATATTATTTATAAAGAAGAGAAAGATGATGCTATTTTAAACTCAAAGAACTCTGTCAGCTTTAGTCTGGTATTTATATAGCTCAATTTTTCTATACATAAAGTTCACAGGACTCAAACAATATTGAATTGGTAATCCTCCTGCCTCAGTTACAGAGTTCCTTTCTTGATATTCTTCAGATCTTACAGAGCTATAACTCCCAGAAATTCCCAGCAAATGGTGCAGAATACTGCATTACTGTTCAGCTAAGATTATTTGCCAGTTTGTATCTAACCATGGCTCAGACTTACCCTGGAAAAGTGTTTTATTCCATGCTGCCTGATGTTGTCTTCTATGAGACAGGGTTAAATTATCCGAATCTGGTACTGGGTCTCCCCTCCCCTAGTTAGCAGTAAGGGTAGCAAGACTAATATTGTATTATTGTCTGCAGCTCAAACCTGGTGGATCTGTATTTCAGCTCAGCAGTGGGAAAGGCCTAAGATTGATATCTTAGGATATCAGTAATATATTTTTTTTCTAAAGAAGAAGCCTGTCTGTACCTCCCACAGCTATGAGTGACTGCCACATTTATTCTAGATATGGTATTAAATAACTAGAAAATTAGAGGTTGATTTATAAACAACAGAGCACCCAAAAAGCCTATTAAATAAGTCAAAGGGTTTATATATTCTTGCAAGTTTGGATATTTTAATAAAAGATGGCAGCAACCTTCATAATTGCCAAGTGTCAAGGAAATTACTGGCTATGTGATAAAAAGAACCATGTCTCCATTCTTTTGTAGTCAGTAGGCACCATTGAAAGTTCAGCAATATTTGAAAGGCATCAGATTGAAAAAGGCTGGGCTGGATGCTTGGAAATTGTCTAAAAGGAAAGCACTCATATTCCTGTGCCCAGTTAAAGTTAATATTACAAATCTTGATTTTGTTTCGTTTGTTTATTTATTTCTCACATTTAGATGTGTGAGCAGAACCGAAGTCATGTTGGATGGCCCATTGAATTAAATAAGGAAGTGTGTCTCAAACTCAGTAGCTCTGCTAAATAAGAAAGTGTTCCAGTTTGTGCACAAGAGAAAAAAAACAAGATGAGGCGAGAACAATGAGGAATTGTAATAAAGTGCTGAGGTGTCAGAAACTGTGTAACTGTTTTTGCTAGACAGGGAGCCAGCATAAACCTTCAAAATATATGTGTCAATTTGAAAACAGAAAGAATGTGAGCCAAGCCCTCATACGAGGGGGCGGACAGTTTGGGTATAAAAATGCTGCCTGAATTTTGCTCTGTGTTCCTTCAATGCCTGAGGTAACCCATCTCTGCAGACATGTGAATAAAACCTTGTTTTCCTTGGATCAACGAATCTTTTGGTGGTTCTTCATCTGCTTCCAACTCACAATTTGGTGCTCAACGTGGGCCCCGATGGAATTTCGACTGGAGAAAAGGGACTGGGTAAGTGTGGCGCCACCACCTCCCATTGTAGAGGGGCCCCTCCCTTGTCTCAGTTGGATCCCGGGGTAACTGCACTCAGCAGACGATCCTTGGAAACAAGAGAGAGAGAAGCCGGCCTGGTGCTCTGGGAATGTCGTTGATCACCTGAAGTGGGGACGCCCACACTCCTTTCATCTCTGGGAGACCAGGGGTGTATCAGGTGAGTTTGTTGCATTTCGGGATAGAAAAAGGGATATACTGTCCTTAAACTCTGGGAATCCAGCGACTGCTGGAGGACAGTGTAAATCCCTGAGTTGGGAATTTCTGGGAGATTGTTGGCAGGTAGCATGGAGAATGGGAAAGGGACAAAGTAAGTGTGAGACGTTCCAAGATGGAACGGGTATTGAGTTAGAAAAGACCCCGAGAAGGCTGATTCCAACTGACTCCCCATTGGGTCAACTACTACAACAATGGTCGTTGTCCCATCTGAGGACTTACACTCGGAGTCTAGAGAAAAAGAAAATGATCTACCTATGCCAATATAGGTGGCCGAAGTATCCCCTAGTAGACCCTGAGTTTCCTTACCACTGGGATCCCGAAGGTTATACCAGCACATACTGGATAATTCAGTTGAAAGAGTATATAGTGAAACACTGGATGAAGGAGCAAATACCCTATGTGGAGGTATGGTATCATGTTCACTTTGAAGGTCCAGTTCCACCAGAAACAGAAGTAGGACAGTTTTTCAGCAAGGTGGAGGAAAGCAAAACTGAGGACTGGATGGGGAGTCCACCGGCATCAGCTCCAGCAGTCTTGGCACCACCGCCCCTGCCAGCTCCAGTTGCCCAGCTCCACCTCCACCTGCATATCCAGGACTCAGAAGGGAACTGGCTCAATTAAACAAGGACCTAGAGAATTTGCCTCTAGAAGGAAGGTCGGCCAATCCCGTGTCAGCCTTCCCAGTCAGAGAAGTCCCAAATGGCATGAATGCGCAGGGGAATCCAATCACCATTTTCGTGGCTGTCCCCATAAAATCTGCTGAGTTACGGGATCTGAAAAAGACCCTTCCGAAACTCTATGAGAATGCTCATGAAGTGGCGGAACAGTTGGAATTGTTTCTGGGGCCCAATGAATACACATACCAAGAACTGATGTATATTCTTGGACACCTTTTCACCCCTGAAGAGAGGAACCTCATTAGGAAGGCAGCAATGGCTGCCTGGGATAGGAGATGTGCAGGGCAACAGGGAGCAGTGGCTGCAGACACAAAGTTCCCCATAGCCGACCCAAATTGGAACATCAATAATAACGCTCATAGGGAGCACATGAGAGATATGAAACACATGATCATTGAAGGAATTAAATTGGCCATCCCTCAAGGGAAAAACTTGACCAAAGCATTTGAAATAACACAAGGAAAGAATGAGTCCCCAGGGGATTTCTGTGCTCCGCTCCATAAAGGGTTAACCAAGTACTCCGGAGTGGAGCCAGAAACCCCTGCCTTCAAGACTCCTGAAGATACAATTCATCACCAAAGCATGGCCAGATATCCAGAAAAAGATCCAGAAGACAGAGGGATGGACTGATTTGGGCATGACAGATTTGATGAGAGCAGCCCAACAAGTTTTTGTGAACCGAGACTCAGTTAAAACCAAACAGAAGTCTCAGATGATGGTAGCTGCTGTGCAAATGGCAGTCAAGAATGAAGTTAGGAAAAACAGAGAGACCCAGATGTCAGATCTGAGGCCAAGGTGGAGAGATGAAAGATCTCCCAGCAGGGAGTGGAGACCCCCGGTTAGGCGAGGAGGTCCAGGGGGCAATCGAGGCGGTCAATTCCAATGGCTGTCCCAGAGTAGAACTTGCTTCAGATGTGGGAAAGAGGGACATTTTGCGCGTGAATGTCCCAAAGGAACGAAGCTATGCCCTATACGATTATGGAGGCTCCGGCTCCCCAAGAGCGACCCGCAGGGAGCCATTGGTAAATGTGTTAGTGGGTCCTGACCATCAGGAACGGTTGTTCCTGATCGACACCGGCGCAAGCCGGACATCTGTATGCGATCCGGTAGAAGGAGCATGCAGGTCAAAGCAGACTTTAAAGGTGGTTGGAGTGAGTGGGAAATCCCAAGAGGTCAAGATTTTGGAAGAGGTGAGACTGGAATTTAATGATGTGGTTACTGAAACTGAAATATTGTATATTCCGGATTCAGGGGTGAACTTGCTAGGAAGAGACTTGTTGGATGTTTTTGGAATAGAATTGTGGAATAGAAGGAAGGAAATTCGCATGTGTATGCTAACAACGGAAGATGAGGAGAAGATATCATCAGATGTGTGGGCAGGAGGTGAAGGGGTTAGTAGGATGGCAATACAGCCCATTCAGATCAAGATACAACCAGGAATAACTAAACTGTGGACTCCACAATATTCTCTAAGTAAGAGAGGTAGGGAATGGTTGAAACCAGTGATTGACAGATTATTGAAACAGGGACTATTGGAACTTACTATGCCACCGTTCAATTCACTGGTTTTAGCAGTAATAAAAAAGGATGGGAAGTATAGATTGGTTAATGATTTGAGGAGGATCAATGAGATAGTGGTTCCTAGATTCCCAGTGGTTCCTAATCCCTATACCATCTTGGGGTGGATCCCTCCAAAAGACAAATGGTTTACTGTGATAGATCTGAAGGATGCCTTTTGGGCGTGCCCCTTGGAGGAGGGGAGTAGAGACTTGTTTGCCTTTGAATGGAATGATCCTGAGAGTGGAAGGAAACAGCAGTTGAGGTGGACAGTACTTCCTCAGGGATATACCGAGAACCCTTTGTTGTTTGGACAGGTGTTGGAAGAAAAGTTGGTGTTGTTTGAGAGAGAGAAAGGAATCACCCTAATTCAGTACATGGATGACTTGTTGTTAACTGGGGAGAAAGAGAAGGAAGTGAGAGCGGCTTCTGTGAGTCTGTTGAATTGGCTGAAGGAGCAGGGGCTGAATGTCTCAAAAGAGAAGCTTCAGTTTGTTGAAAAAAAGGTGAAATATTTGGGACATTACATTCAGCAGGGGGTGACGTCCTTGGACCCTGAAAGGGTGAAGGGGATCATGAGCTTGGCTCCTCCCAGGAACAAGACAGAGGTGCGGAAAGCATTTGGATTATTGGGGTATTGTAGAATCTGGGTAGACCAATTCACAGTGTTGGCACAATTTTTGCATAGAAAGTTGCCTGGAAAGGGAGAGCGCATAGAATGGGAGGAGGGAGATAGTGCAAGGTGGGAAGAGCTGAAGAAGGCTTTTGTCAACCGCTCCGGTTTTAGCCTTGTCAAATCTGAAATTACCGTTTCATTTGTATGTGGTGGTGGCTCAGGGAACAGCAGTTGGAATCCTTGCCCAAAAGAGGGGGGGGGGGGCAGTACCAGCCGGTAGCCTTCCTAAGCAAGGGTTTGGAGCCTGTTGTGAAAGGATGGCCAGTTTGTGTTCAGGCTATGGCAGCAACAGCGATGTTGGTGGTGGACAGCAAAAAGTTAACCTTTGGGGGAGCTTTGGTGGTGCATTCGCCTCATCAGGTCAACTCAGTGTTAAGCCAGCTGGTTACCACTTGGATGACCGAAGGGAGGATATTGAAGTATGAAACCATTTTGATAACCAGTCCTGATGTGGTAATAGGAAGAGACAAGAATCTAAATCCAGCAGAATTCTTGGAGGGGAGAAGGCAGGTGTGGGAACCGGAAGACCATGATTGTCTCTTGCAAATGGATCTCATGATGAAGGTTAGAGAGGATTTGGAAGAGACTCCATTGGAGAAGGGAGAGAGGTGGTTTATAGATGGATCCAGCAGGGTGGAAAATGGAAAGTGAAAATCTGGGTTTGCAATAGTAACTGGAGAAGGTGAGGTAATAGAGAAAGGGTCACTCCCAGCTGCTTGGTCAACCCAGAAATGTGAATTGCTTGCCCTGACCAGAGCCTTGGAATTGGCTGAGGGGATGGAAGTAACGATTTGGACTGATTCCAAGTATGCATGGGGGGTGGTGCACACGTTTGGGAAAATCTGGAAAGAAAGAGGGTATATCAAGGCAGATGGGAAGCAAATAGAGCAAGTGCAGTTAGTAGAACAAGCCTTAGAGGCATTGCAACTCCCCAGCCGAGGATCAATTGTCCATGTGAGCACACATCAGAAGGGGAACACACCGGAGGTTGTGGGAAACCGATGGGCGGACAAATAGGCGAAGGAAGCTGCAGGGGAGATAGAGTTGGTAATGGTATCTATACCAATACTGGAAAAGGAGGACGAGAGGGAGGAATGGGAGCCAGAGAAAAAGGAAAAGTTGGAGTTGGAGAAAGAGGGAAGTGTCAAAACCCCAGAGGGATGGAAGATGTCGGAGGGAGTCAAGGTGGTGTCACCCATTGTCATGAGGGGAATATTGGAGAAAGTTCATGAAGGAGGACATTGGGGAACGGAGGCCTTGGTCATGTCTGTTGAACCTCACTATTGGAGTCTGAGGATATGGACAGTAGCTCAGAGCATCTGCTGGAAATGTTTGATTTGTTTGAAAGTAAATAAGAAAGCAGCACGCGAGAAAGAGATGGGAGGGCGACCCCTAGTGGGTTGGCCTTTTCAGAGAGCACAAATTGATTTTACTGAGTTGCCATAAAAGGGGGGTTGGAAATACCTGCTTGTGATCAAAGATCAACTAACGGGGTGGGAAGAGGCTTATCCCACTAGAAGAGCCACAGCTCCCACAGTAATCAAGATCTTACTAGAACAGATTATCCCACGATATGGAATGATGGAAGCAGTAGATTCAGACAGAGGAACTCATTTCACCCAAAAGGTTTTGCAAAGGCTAATGGAGGTGGTGGGGGTGAAATGGGAATTATACACGCCATGGCATCCTGAATCCAGTGGAAAAATTGAAAAAGCGAACGGGGAATTGAAGAAACACTTGACCAAACTACAACTTGAAAATGGCTTGCCATGGACAAAGAGTCTTCCCTTAGCTCTGCTCAGGATCAGAACTTGTCCAAGGAAAGACAGAGTGGTTTCTCCCTTTGAAATGCTGATGGGGAGACCCTATTTGGCCAAACTATGCAATCCCATACCAGAGTTCAGGGACTTGTTCCTTCGGAAATATTTGCTGGCACTGTCTCGGTCTTTGCTTTCTCTTCACAAACAGGGACTGTTGGTGCAACGACCACCTTTGGCTGGTAGCCAACACCCACACGAGGCTGGAGACTGGGTCCTGATAAAGACTTGGAGAAGTGAAAAACTGCAACCTAGCTGGGAAGGTCCGTACCAGGTGCTACTGACGACTGAATCTGCAGTCCGTACTCGGGAAGGAAGCTGGACGCATTACAGCAGAGTCAAGAAAGCACCGGAACCTGAGAAACCTTGGAAGGCAATCCCAGTGGACGGTCAGCCGCTAAAAGTAACCTTGAAGAAATAGCCAGCAGAAACCACCATGGAGATGTAGACTGAACTCTGGAGAGGACTATTTGTTGCAACTATATTTACATTAATACATCAAAGATGTTCACAATATGTTGGACCTGCGGGTGACTTGGGAACAGACTTGTGGGATGACAATGTGTTCATAAAGGATCTCAAGAAGGTTTCACATTCCTTGAACATCACCAATTGCTGGTTATGCATGCACATGTCAGGAAGAACAGGTGAAGGATTAATCCTACACGCAACTCCACTTGATCAGAACAGACTAAGACCACAGGGGCACGGGACAGAAAAATATGGTGTAAAACGAAATATAACAGGAAGAATTTTTGTTCATTTAAGGGAAACGGCGTATGTGTGTTTTAGGAGAAATAAAACTAGAGGGCTCCATTTAGGAGATTGGGAAAAATGTAATAAGACTTTTGATATGCCATCATCCTGTAGTAACCATACCAAGAGTTATCATAAATTAGATTTTTAAAATCAAGATCAGTATCAGATGTGTATGCATTTTGAGGAAATGATCAATTGGACCCAAACATCACAACAGTTTTCTATGCTATGGAAAACTTTAGGTGGGTATTGTGTGGGAAATATGCATACAGGGAGATGCCACCTTACTGGAGTGGCACATGTACACTCGGGTATGTGATACTGGTGATATATAAACTTGATGGCCTTCCCCAAGGCCGGATACGTAATAAAAGAGACTCAGAATCTGGCCTTACTCAGAGACTCTGGACCCAAATCTCCCGTGGTATAATAACACCATTGGGAGTAGCCATGAGATATACATATTCTAAATAACTTCACGGTAACAATGTTCAATGATACAATAAAGAATATTAAAATGATCAACACCGAGCTTTCTGAAGTAAGACAGGTTGCTCTACAAAATAGGTATGCTTCAGACATTGTATTAGCTACAAAAGGGTGTGTGTGTGCTCTGATTCATTCACATTGCTGTGTATACATCCATGATTTCCAACCCAATATTACAAAGACAGTAAAAGTAATGGAAGAACATATTCGCTCTAATCCATTATCACAAAGAGGTGACTCCTCATTGCCAGACCTGTGGGGAGCAATATGGTCTTGGCTTCCCAGTTCCACTTGGTTTAGATCTACCATAATGGGAATTATATTGATTATTATATGCTGTGTATTGTTGTGTTGTTGTGTTCAGTGTCTCCCTGGTGCAATAACAACGTGTGGAAAGATAGGGAAATCCTTGGGTTCAAGATTTGAGAAGAAGTAGGAAGCAGAACCTCTAATGATGTATC
Source organism: Laticauda colubrina (assembly GCA_015471245.1). Lineage (NCBI taxonomy): Eukaryota > Metazoa > Chordata > Lepidosauria > Squamata > Elapidae > Laticauda > Laticauda colubrina. The sequence goes on from BLBF01000053.1 coordinate 16,765,161, forward strand.
AGAGAGAAATCACTCTGAAAGAAGCAGAGAATCTGCTACTTGAGTTTGAGACAAGAGTGGAAAAAGAAAAAGGGGGGATTGTGAGCAGAATCGAAGTCATATTGTATGGCCCATTGAATTAAATAAGGAAGTGTGTCTCAAACTCAGTAGCTCTGCTAAATAAGAAAGTGTTCCAGTTTGTGCACATGAGAAAAAAAACAAGATGAGGCTAGAACAATGAGGAATTGTAATAAAGTTCTGAGGTGTCAGAAACCGTGTAACTGCTTTTGCTAGATAGGGAGCCAGCATAAACCTTCAAAATATATGTGTCAATTTGAAAACAGAAAGAATGTAAACCAAGCCCTCGTAGGAGAGGGCGGACAGTTTGGGTATAAAAATGCTGCCTGAATTCTGCTCTGTGTTCCTTCAATGCCTGAGGGAACCCATCTCTGCAGACACGTGAATAAAACCTTGTTTTCCTTGGATCAATGAATCTTTTGGTGGCTTTTTATCTGCTTCCACCTCACAGATGACTGCCATTTCACAAAAAGCAGCCCTGATTGGTGTGTACAGCAATTGACATGTGCGTGTATGTGAAAAGAAATAGCAAATGATTTAAATTAAAAAAACAAATCCAAAGATCTGGCCCCTAAAGTAAACACTATAAAACTTTGAGGTGCCAGTTGCACTGTCTAGTGAAAATACAGTAGGAGATGTTAGACTCTGGATTTAATAGATTATTGGGAATCCTCATTTTTAAAGGCAAAATATATTTTCTTGACAATGCAGAAATCAATTTCTACCATGATTTCAAATCTTTCTCATTCTGTTGAAGGGATCCTAAATCTTACTCTCTGTACAGCCAAAATGACACTACTGACCTTGTGGGCTGTGATGATATGTTGGACCATTTAACCTATGCTTCCACTTATGATTTACCTGTCTTTTCATAAAAAGCTCAAACACTGCAAAACATCATCAACCTTACTTGACCACCTTCCAGTGGCAGTTAAACCCAGGTATATATTTCTGTGCCTCAATATTTTTATATACAAGTTGCTTAGAGATTTTGGAAAACATAATTATGGCATGCTTTTGTATCTATGAAATGTTAGCATTATAAAAACAAGTATGTATATGTTTTCAAGTGAAAAGTTTGTTCCTACTTTTAATCAACCCACTTGTTATAAGCAAAGTACCTGATATGAAACATGACCTGCTGAGTGAGAAGTAGCATCTTACACAGTGTAAAACTCCAGGAAAACATTCAATGGGCCATTGAACAAGCTGCATGAAAAAGTAGAAACACTTTTAAAAGAAGTGCGTAAGATCACAAAAGGTTTATGAATAGAGCTTGCATCAGCTAATACTTCCTAATCAGCAGGTATCATGTGCAAAATGACAGAATGTTTAAGAAATCACTGGGCATCTCCAGAACTTTTGAAACTGGATATCTTTATTTCTGCCAAACTTGAAATGTTGATGGTAGGCAGTGAACACCCTTAACCAATCAATACTCTTTCCACTGTTAATAGGAAACTTCAAAATTAATAATCTGGTCTCTTTCACTGAGCTATCACAGAAGTTAAAGAAGCAAAAACCTTTTTCTTTCTTAATGCCGGACACCCACTCTCAAAACTAGAAGCTTTCTTCCCTCAAAGTTTTATGCAATTATCTATCATTTTGCAAAAAAAAATCAGCTTCTGGAGGTTGATAGGGAAGGCCAATGGCTTGCATGAGTCAGATGCTGTGGAAGAAAACTTGTGCACAATGGATGATTATTTTTATCCCCAAGAAAAATTATAAATTGACTAGAAACAATTGAAAGGACTGAGAAAAGTGTCAAATCTGCTTGAGAGAAAGTTCAGACTACATGAGGAAGAAATTTCCACAAAAGAAATCATGACCTACCCCCATAACCTGTAGCTCTTGTCTGATAAATTACAAAATAGAAGTTCTGCAATTTGTGCTGAACTACCTCTTCACCAAAAGTAAATTGTTTTGGTTGTCCAGGGAGGAATATGACAACAGAGGAATATGGCTAAAATGTGGGAAGAATGCCAAAGTTTTATGTGAAAGTATCCTTTATTTTGGAACATTTTATTTCAGTTTTATAATGTATATAATAGACACCTGCACAATTGATTACATAGTTACTATTTTGAAAATGAGTAGTTTTGGTATTTCTCCAACATAGTGAGTGACCTTCTCATAACGAAATATCAAGATCTCAGATAGTCATTGAGGGGTTTTATTTATTTATTTGAATTCATAAACCACCCAGTTCCAGTGGACTCCAATAGGTTATTTGACAGTGGTGCCAATCTTTGTGGCTGGAAAGTGGCCACTCTTATTTTAAAATGTTTTTTATATCAGAGGGTATTGATAATAAAAGTGTTTTCAAGCATGTTTGGTGTGATTTCATCAATTTTATTACAATAAAAATACAAAAGCAAATAAAAGTGGAACAATTACAATAAAAGAAAAATGTTATCAATAGTGATAGGCTCCTTAGGTGCAATCCCCAAATAACTGGAGCATCCCTTGAACACAGTTGGCATTGACAAAATCACCATCAGTCAATTGCAAAAGGCAGCTTTGTTTGGTACATCTTACATCCTGTGACAAAACTTTTAACTCCATCAAACATCCACATCTGCCTATCCCAGATCTTTGGGAAGGACTCAACAAGGAAGATAAAAATGCCAAATTCAGTATAAACATCTGATTGACTCTATGACCAACCATACTAAAAAACTGTTTTATATGGGAGTCAACTAATTAGGAAGTCATCCTTCCTTCCTGCTCTATATCCTTTGTATCTCCTGCCATATTCTCTGTGGTTATAGCTTAATGATATTACTTTCTTTTTAAATCAGGTGGCAGTTTTTACAACATATGGAGGAGCAAGGTGGGAAGATCCTAATAAAAACTTTAAAAGACAACAGTGTTCTTAAAAATACAGCTGCACAGGCAGAACTTGAATAAGACTCTTGCATCTTGAGTAAGGAATAGAATTAGCATTCACATTCTCAAAATTAATACAGCTCCTGGCAAGGAAGACACGAATCTCCAGAAGATGTTTGAGGTAAACATCTTTTCTATCTCATTTTGTAGTTCTACAACATTTGGTCTGAGAAAACACATCTGCTCAGCTAATGTTTTTTTTTCCTCCTAGCAATTAAGCAATTAAGAGTACATGTCTATATTTCATAAAACAACCTAAACATGTTGAATTCCATCATTGGCAGATTGGCTGACTGTGAAATGATACATTTGCCTTGAGGCCCCTCTGTTACTGTATTTAGCAGGGTCCTTAAGCCCATGTCACACTGAACCAACGGATGCAAAGAGGATGTAAAACAGACAAAAAACATTGCCATCCGTTCGAAAACGCGATGTACTCACTGCCTCCGTTTTGCTTCCTCTCTATCCATCCAGCATCCGTTTATTGATGTTTCATCCGCTCCAAAAGTTTTGGGCTGCTCAAAACTTTTGCGTGGAAAATGTATCCAGTTCGTCCATTCTGCATCCGCTACACATCCACTACGCATCCGCTACGCATCCGCTACGCATCCACGGAACTCCATCCGCCCGGACACAGGGAAGAAGCGGAACGGATGCATAACGGATGCAGAACGGATGCCTAGCAGATGAAGAACAGAAACAAAGCGTTTAAAACGGAAAAAACGTTCGCAGAGGGGACCTATCTCAGATATTAAGGATGTCTAGAGGATGCCTAGAGGATGCCTAGAGGATGCCTAGCGGAAAACCTATACTGCCTATAAAAAGGGGGAGCAACTCACCTGGATCTCACTTTCAGCCCAGCAGCCCAGCGGTGTAGACCTCTGCAGCCTTCATCTGCCTCTTGCTCTTCCACAGCATCCAGTCATGTCCACCGTGGATTATAACAAAGTCCTTTCAGCAGCCACCATCATTTTGCAACAGTGCGAAGCCATCTGCAGGTTCTGTGAACTCTACTGCAAGAAGAAAAGGAGCCACCCAAAAAGAGTCTGGATCCGAAGATGATTTGCCAGAAGAGCAGAGGATGGACTGTACAACAAGCTGATGGTGGAGCTCAGGAACGAAGACCCTCGTGCATTCCAGAACTTCATGAGGATGCCTCCAGCCATGTTTGATGAAGTTGTGCAGCGGCTGACACCTAGGTTGACCAAGACAAACACCAGCTTCCGGGCCAGCCTGGAACCTGGGCTCAAGGTGGCACTCACTCTGCGCTACCTGGCCTCAGGGACCACCTACACGAGCATGCAGTACGGCTGGAGGGTGCCACACAACACCATCAGCATTGTGGTCAGAAAAGTGGTGCAGGCCATCATTGAAGAATACAAGGAGGAACTCCTGCAGTACCCCTCCACTGAAGAAGGATGGAAGAAAGTTGCAGAGCAGTGGTATCAGAAGTGGATTTCCCCCACACTGTTGGAGCCATAGATGGCAAGCACGTGGCCTGCAAGGCTCCAGCCAACTCAGGGTCCACTTATTTCAACTACAAGGGCTTCTTCAGCATCATCCTCTTCGCCATGGTCGATGCTGACTACAAGTTCATGTACATCAATGCTTCAGGCAACGGCTCATCTTCAGATGCCCAGGTATACAACGCCAGTCACCTCAAGGAGGAGCTGGAATGCAACCTCATGGTGGGCTTCCCAGATCCAGACCCCCTGCCCAACGACACACAAGATGTGTCCTACTCCATCGTGGGGGATGACGCCTTCTCCCTCACAACCTACCTCATGAAGCCCTACAGCTCCAGACTCCTCACCCGTGAAGAGAGGATCTTCAAGATCGTGGAAGCTTGCTGCATCCTGCACAATCTCATGCGCTCCCGCTACCCAGTGTTGCAGAACAGGCTCGTGGACCTCCAGCAAGGCAATGGGGACATGGAGCCTGGGGAATGGAGGCAAGGGCAAAACCTGATCGACACTGAGGATGTGCAAGGCCCCAACAGAGCCTCACATGAAGTGAAGAAGCAGCGCAACCTCCTGAAACACTAGTGCAACTCCCCAGCTGGAGCAGTGGAGTGGCAAGACAGGATGGTAGATGCTTAATGGATGCTTCCTTCAGCCTGTCTCATCAAACAGATGAGATTGGGCCATGTATGTTTGGTTGGCCTACAATGAACAGGGCATTTAATAAAGAGTTGTGTTTATGTTGACTTGTGTGGATAATTATTACATTGTTATTGATAATAAAGGGCCATAGGTGTGGCACCTGGGAGGGTGGACCATCCCGTCCCACTATGCTTGCACTGGAGGTTTATCTATCCCACAGCTATTACCCATCCCAAAGGTATCCCTGCCCATCCCACAGCTATCTTAACCCATCCCACAAGCATGCAAAGGCTTAAACCAATTCTAAAAGTTTCCACCAAGACTTTATTAAAAAAAAAATGAAGAAAGTGTGTGAATCATAAATAGACTTTATTAACAACAAGGTATAAAACAAAAATGAGTCTCTGGCACTCCTCTTGGTCGCTCAGTCTCAGGAGTGAAGGGTCCAGGTGCTGTGGAGGTGGCTGGTGCTGGAGTGCTTGTCATCAGCTCCTCCAGAAGCAGAAGCAGCAGAAGCCCCAGCCCCAGAAGAGCGAGCCCGTGCTGCAGAAGCCCCAGCAGAACCAGAGTAAGGGCCAGGGGGCAGGATGGTAGCCCTGTCCCTCTTGCCAGGGCTGGCAGCAGATGGCTGAGGCTTCCTGTACTTCTGCATGGTTGTGGGGTTGCTGGCTGGCAGGGAGGTTGGCAGGAACCAAGGCTGGCAGGGAGCCTGGCAGGCAGGCAGGCACCAAGGCTGGCAGGCAGGCAGACAGCAAGGCTTGCAGGAAGGCTGGCAGGCAGGCTGGCAGGCAGGCTGGCATGCAGGCAGGCACTAAGGCTGGCAGGAAGGCTGGCACCAAGGCAGGCACCAAGGCTGGCAGGGAGGCAGGCACCAAGGCTGGCAGGAAGGCTGGCAGGCAGGCAGGCACCAAAGCTGGAAGGCAGACATGAACCAAGGCTGGCAGAAAGGCAGGCAGCAAGGCTGGCAGGCAGACCGGCTGGCACCAAGGCTTGCAGGCAGGCTGGCACCAAGGCTTGCAGGGAGGCTGGCAGGCAGGCAGGCAGCAAGGCTGGCAGGCAGACATGCAGGCAGGGCAGGCAAGGCAGCCAATCCGTCCGGCAGCAGGTCTTTCCTCTGAATGGCGACCTGCTTCCGAGCTGCTTCCGTTATATCCGTGGGGCTGACACAATGCATCCTCCCCGCATGCGCAATTAATGCCAGGCATCCATTAGGCTTCCTCTGTGCATCCGCTAGGGTTCCGCTCTGCATCCGCTTCATCCCCTGTGCATCCGCTGTGCATCCGCTTCATCCGTTCGGCGTCCGTTCTGCATCCGCTGTATCCGTTCCATGTCCGCTTTGCTGAGGTCCCCCGGAAGCCTCGCGGATGCGCCATCCGCTTCCATCCGTTGGGCTTCTATTCCACATCCGCTTTGCATCCGCCCTGCGTCCTCCCTGCGTCGGTGTTATCCTCTCCGGTTATGCAAATTTTTGCCCCTTTTGAGAGCGGATAACAACGGATGGAACATTTTTCTCGTCCACTGTGTCCTTTTTGCATCAGTTGGGCAGTGTGACATGGGCTTTACCATCTGAAATGACTTAAGCCTTATACTGTATCCTTTTGGGTAATCAAAATAAAATCTATATACTGTATGTGTTATTCTGCTTATGAATTTCAGATAAAATCATGTGTTTTCATGATTCAAATTCATCCAAAATTCTGAGTTTGTGCAAGGTGGACAGAACTGAAAAAGAAAATTGAAAATTAGCACATTAGAAAAGGATATTTTTATTTTTAAAAATTAAAATTGAGCAGTCATTATTTAAATGTAAACAATCATGTTATGAATTCAAGTATAATTTTGTAAAAAATCTTATAGATTCTGGAGCTGGATGTTGCCTGTTGAGATAAACATGTGGTATTATCATGATTAGAGTCCATATTTATTCTCCCTGTACTAAAGGTGTAATATTAATCTGCATCGGTTCATAGATAAAGGTTGTGATAAATGTTAATATTTCAAATTTCTTTTAATTAAAAATTCAATTATTTGTATTGTGTAAGGCTCTAGCCAAATGAACAGCACAGGCTTTTAATACAGTGTTAAATTAGTACAGATAATATTGAAATGCTATGCTATAACCTAGATTAGGAGGGAATCAACCCTGACTGTTCTTTTGGAAGGACAAATACTGAAGCTGAAGGTCAAACATTTTGGCCACCTAATGAAAAGAGATGACTCATTGGAAAAGATGAATGTTGGGAAAAATTGATGGCAAAAGGAGAGGGAATGGCAGAGGATGAGATTCTTAGATAGTGTCATCAGTTCAATAAACATGAATTTGGACAAGCTCTAAAAGACAGTGAGACAGGGAAGCATGATGAGCCATGGTCTATGGCAGGGCTGTCAAACTCATGGTCCATGTGCTGGGTGCATCACATGCTGTCCATGCCCATGCCCGATTTAGCAAAGGGGGAGAACTCATGATATATGTGCTGGCAGAGGAATTCTAGGAGTTGAAGTCCAGAGGTCATAAAGTTGCCAAGGTTGAGGACCCGTGATTTATGCTATGGTTAATTTCCCCTATTAACATCCTATGCTCTCAAGGCAACTAAGGATTCTTCCCATCTTTTCATTTTCTGAGAAAAATGTGCATGTTAATTCAATCCTCTAATTAATCTTAATCTGGTTCTATCCTTGTTATAATTAAATGGCTTTCCAGGGCAAATGTTCCACATTTTTATGTTAACAACATATTTTTTTGTTGCTGTGATTGAATATCTCCAGGCAGTTTTGAAATGAACCTTCTCATTTGGTCCTACAATTCTGAAATGAAGAATATTGTGTCTTATAACTGTTACTTTCAAATTATAGTGAATCTCCCAGAAAATGGATAAACAAAAGAAAATTATTCCAACATCAGTTTTATTAGTATTCTTCATCATTTTCAATAATATGGTTTTTTACAAAAAATATTTATGGAGAATTGGATTGTCATTGGAACATTCTAGAAATTAATTTTTTCTGGTGTTAAAATTTTATGTTTTCATTTTGAAATCCAGATAGTGCCTAGACCAGTGGTGGTTAAACTTTTTGGGCTCCTGTGCCAAAAATGGCATGTATGTTTGTATGTGCACACTCTCATGCCAGCACCCAGAAGGTAATGCATACAACTCCCCATGTCCCCTGAGCATACGCACCTCCAAAATACAGGAAGTAATAGAAAGTGATGAAACAGGCCTATTTTTTGGCCTCCAAAGACTGCAGAGGCTCAAGCTCTGGGACGATGAAAAAGGCCAGAAAATCAGTGGGAGACACATGCATACATTACCTGAGATAAGTTTGCCCGGGGCTTGCGTGCCTGCACAAATGGCTATGCGTGCCACCTGTGGCATGCTTGTCATAGGTTCGCCATCATGGGCATAGACTATCCAGAAGTGCTGGGTCTGTTTCTAGAAAATTATTATTTAGAAAGCCACTGATTATCAGGGAGCTATGGAAGCTATTCAGGGAACAGTCAAAATCATTCTCCTCTCTAAAGATGGGACACTCAATATCCCTAATATTTTTCATAAAAACAATACTGGCTTCATCTATTTTTAAAAATGTTTAAAGAAAATTTTGTTTGATTTTTTTTTATTTATAACACCACTGAGAAGCACAATCAATCTGTAACCATGTATTATAGTTAAGAATTTTTGCATCATTAGCTCAAATCTGTTTTACTTCATATACTTTTGACCACAGCTTTGGATCTTCCCTGCAGCTATTGTTCACTTCCTTCTTCAGTTGTTGGCATTGTTTCTTAATGAAAAATAAATGAAGCTCAATACTATATTGTAGCACTAACCATAATTTATTAAATAGGAGTAATTGGCCTTTTGAGAACATTGTGTCTAAATACTCTTGCTAGGAAGTAAATCTTATTGAACTTAAAAGCATTTATTTTCAGGTACATTTGCTTGTACAGTCGGCTTCAAGTAAATTACTCTTTGGCAGAATTTAGAACAGAAATAATTGAAAGTCTGGACACAGAACTAAGCTAATGTAGAAGACTTGTTCACCAGAAGGACTTGGGTCAACTTAAAAGCTGTAGAAAAATATATTGCACTTTATCAATCAATAATCAGTTAAACAACAGGAAGTGGAGAAAATAGGCAATCCCTGTAATGGAGCAAATAAAAAGTAGGTCACCAAGGATTGGGGCAAGGATTGATATTTATTCCCTGAGGATCCTCCATTATTGATCACAAACCTGTAATCATCAGGATTAACAACTGTCTGTGAAAGCTAAACCACAAACTCTTTTTCATTCTATAGTCTTTCTTATAATCTACCAACCTCTTCATCTCAATTAATTTTTGCTACCAATGTACAGATTTTCATCTGTATTCCCAATATATCTATGCACTGAAAATATTTTGACAACTTGATTCAAGCAATAAATCTATTTTGGACTATAAAAATACCTTGGAATGATATGAGTTCATGTTATCTGAATGGCAAAATTCCAAATTTCAAATCTATATTCTCTCCAAAAGCAGAGTAGTGAGTGGTGAAATTGCCAACTGTTCAGATGATGCCAATCACTGAAGAAATAATAAAAATAGAAGGCAAATATATCTCATTTTCAAATTAAATACATAAACATTAGAAAAGCAGTTCAATATAGATAACTGCCTTGAGCCAAAATGTCCTCCCTTCATATACAGTGAAGTCTGAGTTAGTTATAACTGAGTGGGAGTAAGAAAACCTTGGGATTAGGTTGTAGAGTTCAGTAAAAATACTGATAGATAATTCAGAACTTTCAGAGCAAATACGTTCGGAATAATTAAGAAAGAGATTTCAAATAGTGCATACAATATTGTGGTTACATTATTTCTTACACATTGATAATGTGATCACATACATTTCTGGAGATATCAACATCTCCAAATAATAATATATTATTGTAAAAATGCAAAAGGTGGGCTTCTAAAAGATTAGGAAATAAAAGCAATTTCCCAGAAGAAAGTTTTTGGACACCTTATGCAAATACTCAGTTCTCTGGAAAAGGCTGTATTGTTGGGAAAGGTGGAAGGAAAGGATAATCCAGTTACAGTGGTGATGACTGCATTGTTGGGAGACTTGAAACTACAGGTTAAGGATAGATTATTTTGGAGAAAATCTATGTGTTTTCTAGAATTCAAAAACAGCTCAATAACACATTCATAAGAAAATTTACAAATGTATTTTTAAAGAATAGAAGATAGTTTTTAAAACATTTTTTTTATCTTGGATAACATTGGAATCTTGGTTCTCCCATGAAGCATAATAGAAAGACAGTAACAATAGATAATAATGCATAATTAAACAGCAGAATTCACTTTCATAATAGGGAATGTTTACATACACAAATCAAACAAAATCACGGAACATAAAATTCTCAGTGGTTACATATTTTCTGCAACTTGTTCATTCACTTTCCAGTTTCTGGAGAAAGATGGAAAATTAAAATCCTATAGTCATACTGACTTTCTAATAACAGAATTATCTGTATTTGCTTGCCAACTACATAGTTCTTTGTGTTGCAACAATTTCTAAATCTTTGATATATCCACATCTTCTATTCTTACTGATTTTTGTGATGCCATATTAACTCAAAGTGAATATAAATGGGAGAGACCTATATAATACAAGTCCTTCTACTGTTCCAGCATAAAGAAGTTGGCAAGCCAAACTTTTAAAATTCACCCTCTGAAGTGCCCAATAAGCTTAACACGAACTGTTTTGTTGAATAAATATCTCGTAATATAATAGAATACTGTTCCTTATAATGATGGGTTTTTATTTCAAGTTTATTGAAGATAAACAATATTTATCTGCTGGTAATATAGATGGACCCAAATTGTGAAACCAATAAATATTTCAATTTATTGCAGTTTGGAGCATTGTGATAACTTATTTTAAAACATGATTAGAAATAATGTTATCTAAAATAATATTGGGTAATCTGTATCAATACCTTTGCTTGATGACTTTAAGAAAATGAAATTTATTTGCAATTTTCAAATTAGGATTACCACAGAATATAAATTAGTAATCTGAATAGAGATTAAAATGATATTTCATCATAGCATCTCCTATATTAAATCAGATAGCTTGAATTTCATAATTAGTAAGCATGGCAAAAAGCTAGCAGAGAAAGAGGAGCTAGAGCTACAATTTAACATATCTAGGACATTACATTCAGAAAGTTTTCATGACTACACTTCATCTGCGAATTTGTTGTCCGTAGAATCAATTTGTTAGAAACAATACAAAAAAAAACCATTCTGTACTTAAAGATGTTTCACATCTGATGTGGAGGTGATAATTGAGGGTGGATGACTGATGTGTCTTCTCTTTGCAATTCTCATAAGAAGGAGGAGAAGAGGAGGCATGAAGGAGGAGGCATGAAGTCCAAGAATAAATACATATTTCAAACACGCAGATGTATAAGTGTTGTTCTTCTGTGACTTGGAACTAGAAATAGATCAGTCAGTCACTCTATCTTGTTTTATGGAACTTCATAAGACATATCATATTCAAAATTATGTTGAATGATAAGAGATGCCCTGATGGAACTCAGAAGTATAGTCAAGGGAGAGATTTTGGAGATGAGAAAAGGCATACTGTCAGGGATGGGATTCAATTTTTTAAACAACTGGTTCTGTGGGTGTGGCTTAGTTGGTGGGCATGGTTTGGTGGTCATGTGACTGGCTGGGTGTGGTCTACTCAACATCACTCACATTGAGGCATGCATCTCCTCGCCTGGCCTCTCATGACTGTGGGGATGCTGCAACAGTCGTAAGTGTGAAAAACGGTCGTAAGGCACTTTTTTCAGTGCCATTGTAACTTTGAATGGCCATTCCACACAAGCAAAGTACCAGCAAAGGAGGGGAAAAAAACTCCAGAGAAGTTCCTGAGACAGAAAGTATAGTCCTACCAAGAATGTAATAAGGGTTAATGGAGAGACAGTTTCTGTGAGCAACACCAGAATGTTTCCTTCCTGCCTTCCTTACAGGCTTAGGCCAGTAATTTCTTCTAACAACCAGTTCTCCAAACTGCTTAGAATGTTAACAACCAGTTTCTGGTTATTAGTTTAGAGAAATAGTTTAGAGAAAAAAGCATTGGATAGGTTGTTGTCTGAAAAATATAAAAAAACCAATCTTAAATCTTTTTTCTTCTTTTTTTGTAAAAGAGAGTGTAAACATGTGTATGGCTGGAAACAAAGAGCTAGAATAAGATACAGCCATGATAGTGATTTTTGAAAGTTGGATACAATACAGTTTCCCCCACTAATTGCTAAATAAGATGTTGCCTTCTATTTCTTGAACCAACAGAAAAATATGGCAGAATAAATTATTGGTAATGAGGCTGTCAGGAGGCACTGTTATATTCCTATAGAAAGCCAAATTAAAGAAAAGTATAGGTGGGTCCACCAACATTCACCCATCTCCTTAATATAGGGAAGGCAGGGATTGGCAAGCATAATTAGGTTCTTGGTATTGGTAGATACAGGATTTAGCCACTTGTCAGATGGTTTGATTAAAAAGTTCTTGAACTGGACAAATGCATTGGGGGAAGTGGAAGAAAATGCTCCTGATATTTCAGCCAAGTGCAAATGTTCCTCTATACTCAGAAGTCAAACCATTTCTAAACTTGGGTTACTATTTTTCTTTAAAAAAAAAAGAGCTGAAATTAATATCAAGGAATAGTCTGGCTGACAGGTATGCAAAAGGTTATGGGACAAAATGGAATATAATTATAACAAACGAAGTCTGATTTTGATTAGTGCTGCAAGAGAACATCAATACTGGAGGAAGTGAAGAAAAAGTTAACGCTGAAGTTATTACAGACAGCAGCCTGAAATGGCACATGGACTATCCCAAATAGTATAGGAAATAAGTAAATTTCCCCTCCTCAATAAATAAAGATAATACAAAGTTCAGCCATGTAAAATCCCTTGTAGAAGAAGCAGCAAAAAAACCAAAACAATTTGTCTGGTGCTTATAGAACTAGCAATACACATCTACAGAATAGTAACAGTAACTAGGTCTATTGGGCCTTTTCTCATCTCCATGTTGTGCATTAGTTTTATCTGTCCCTGAGCTACAAAGTCTTTCTACAGGTAGCCCTTCACTTATGACCATAATTGAGCCCAAATTTCTATTGCTATGTGAGACAGTTGTTAAGTGAATTTTGCCCCACTTTATGACTTTTATTGACATGGTTATTAAATGAACCACTGTAGTTGTTAAGTTAATCACATGGCTGTTAAGTGAATATGGCTTCCCATGGACTTAATTTGTCAGAGGGTTGCAAAAGATAACAACACAATCCCAGGACAACTGGGACAATGCAACCATCATTGAGAGGAGACTCACTCTTCCATTAAGCAAAGCCACCTATTCAGATCTGGAAAGGTGATTTCTATGTCATGGCCCCTGCCCAGGCCGAGCTGCAGCTTTCCGTCTCTTGCCAGCGCCATTTCCAACAACAGCGGCAGCAGCGGCAGGAACCATGGAAGCATTTCAGCCACTTCTTGGTGGGGGAGCCGCCTCTGTAACTTCCATGGTTCCTGCCGCTGCTGCCGCTGTTATTTGAGACATTGCTGGCGAGAGAGGCACAGCTGCAGCTCGGCCTGAGTGCTTGGAATGCAGGAATGGGCTATGCACCGGGACTTTTGCAAATTTGCAGAGCCTGAGGCTGGAGCACCAAGGGTAGCAGCAGCAGAGATGCTCGCTTGGCTTTTCTCATGCCTCCCCAGCCGCTCGGGATTAAACCAAAATGCAGCACGCAGCACTCCCAGGTACTTCAAAATCCTTTTTTTCCTGTTGTTATGGGGATGGGGAAAAAGTGGGAGCGACTCAGATGCTGTTGTTGGAGACGGCGCTAGTGCATTGGGGGGGGGAAAAAGAAATAATTTTAATTCACCCCCAAAAAGACATCCTAGCCATTTTTTCAGGGCTCAAAAAAACCAACACCAAGGCCTGCCCTTATTTTGTGAGAAACACAGCAGCTGTTTGCACTATGTTGATTGTTGATCAACCTGAGCCATGCGGTGATATATGTCTGTTTAATAACTAGACAAACAATTGCACAATGCTGAAGCAGTTACTCTTATAGCTGAAAATGCAGATGCTTTGCAGTCTCTAGTATTGAAAGTTAAAGAGCACAGTGAAAAAAAGGGACTAAGATTAAGACCAAAGTAATTACAACAGACACAGCAACCAACCTTAGAATGGACAATGAAGAGTGGGATAGCTTTGCCTTTTAGAATCAAGGATCAACCATAAAGCTAGCTGTCAGGAAATATGCCATAGGTGAGAGAATAAATGGGAAACTCATCAAATTTAAAGATAACATCAAGTTGGCAGGAATAGTCAACATTCCAGAAAATAGGCTTAAGATACAGAAGGATCTTAACAGACTTGAACATTTGGTAATATCTAACAAAATGAAATTCACTGGTGAAAAAAAGTGAGGTTCTGCACTTAGTTCAGAAAAAACAAATGCACAAGTGATCTAGGTGGTACCTGGCTCTATAGTAGTATTGTGAGAGGAATCATAGAGTCCTAATGGATAATCACTTAAATTTGAGCCAGCGGTATACTGCAGTGCCAAAAAAGCCAACACGGTCCTAGGCTGCATTAACAGAGGGATAGAATCAAGATCACATGAAGTGTTAATATCATACTATAATGGCTTGAAAAGAACATATTTGGAATACTGCATCAAATTTTGGTTGCCATTGTGTAAAAAATTATATCGACACCCTAGAAAGAGTAAAGAGAAGATCAACAAAGATGATTAGAGGACTGGAGGCTGAAATAAATAAAGAATGGTTGCTGGAATTGGTTATGCCTAGTTTAATGAAAAGAAAGACTAGGAGTGACATGATAGCAATTTTAGTTAAGGGGTTGCCATAAAGAAGAGGGAGCCAACCTATTCTCCAAAGCACCTGAGGGCAAGACAAGAAGGAATGGATGGAAATTAATCAAGGAGAGAAGCAACCTAGAACTAAGGAGAAATTTCCTGACAATTAGAACAATAATAGGTAGAATGACTTGCCTCCAGAAGTTGTGAATGCTCCAACACTGGAAGTTTTCAAGAAGAGATCAATCAGAATAGAACTAAGCAGTGGGTTGGACTAGAAGACCTCCAATGTTATTCTGCCACAGATTATCACTGTGATGGATATCAATGAAAGCCCTGAAAACATTATTCAGATGTCACAATGTGATTATGCAGCAAAGATGAGAATTGTGTGAACATTGGTTTTCCCTGTGACACTTTATGGATGTAAAAGTTGAACTTCAAAGATGGAGAATACTGATGTTTGAACTCTGATGTTGGAGAGCACTCATAAGATGACTATAGCCAGGAAAACAAACTGTTCTATTATAGAATAAATAAATCCAGTTTTCTTGCTTGAGAAGCAAATGGCTATCCAGAGGCTACTACTGTATATTATGGACATATTATTCAAAAAGTAATCTTTGAGAGATTCATGATACTGAAAAAGTAGAAGGAAAGACAAGAAGAGGACAACCAATAGTAAGGTAGATAGACTTGATTGCAAAAGCAACTATCCATCATTAAGAGAGTTAAAAGATCAGGTTGAGGACAAACATCTTGGAGAGAATCTGTCTGAATTGATGGCATGTATTCATTCACACATGCATAATATTCCTTGCAGCTTAGCACAAGGCATTCATTCATTTTTTTTTTTACAAATAAAAGGAAATACTGTTCAATATGAAAAATACGACCTCACTTCTTTCCACTCCAGTTTACATGCAGAGTAAACATGCAGAGAGTCAGGCTTGTTGAGCCACAGTTTTGCAAGCAGTGTGTGAAAGATGATAATTTATGTGCGAGAAAATTGTATGTTTATGGAAATGGTAGATCAATTAATTTTACAAACTGGCTGCCTTGTTTTACAGATTATTAATTTCAATTAGTGGTCATTAATTCAGTTAGTATTAAGAGTTGTTGTTGTGCCCTAGCCCTTCTACATTTTGGAGTGCAAACACATACAAATGTATCATACAGAGATATATCAGAGAAAATATATTCTGGATTGGTTTTAGTAAATTTAGAAATTAGCAAAAGAAGAAAATTGGAAAGTGTACATATTTTTGTTTGCCTATTTATAACCACACCCACATCTCCCCTAATCTTCCTTTTAAGGAGGTTATCTTCTTAATTCAGTGTTATCTTCCTTTGGAGTAAATATATTTCTCAGGATTTTAGTCCTGGTCTGGCTGGCTGATTTTATAGCTCAAATTGTAAAGTTTTTTGCTTTGTGATTTCAAGAACTTGGTATAAATCTTTGTGGCTAATCTATGTTACCTTCTGAATAGTTTTTTCTGTTGAATAAAGTAATACGATATCTAAGTTTTTTTCCCCAGATTAAAGTGTGTATAATAAAAAGACTTTAAATATTTTTTATTTTATAACTTTGTATATGTGTGTCTAATTAATTTTTGCCTTAAATTAGCATTTAAAACCTATTCAGATTTCATGTTTGAATGAGTTGGTAATATTAATTTTTAAAATTGCCAATATACATCAGATTTAATGGGATATGTTTTAATATATTGCTTTTGCTTCTTATATATACCACTAGATACAGTGTTTAGGTTTTTTTCATTTTATAAATTTCAAATATAATTTGCATCCTTCTTTCCCCCTACTTCCTTCACCAATGTTGGTTGTTCAAACTCTAATCTGAGAATTAGAGTTTGGACAGATACACAATATTCTTTTCATTTCCAGATCCTCTTGAAAATAGAGTTAAATTAGGATGCAAATATGAAAGAAAAAAATTGTCTGAAACATACACATATTTTCCTATGATTTTAGCCTCTATTGCATGGGCATTTTATGTACTGTTTTCTCTATTTTCATCTCTAAAATAGATGTAAAGAACAATATTTGAAAATGAAATACGGAACTACACTTTTGTCAGCATGCCCAAGTTCAAAATGTTTTCCCAGTTCCAAAAGACTTACTTGACCATGGCTGATTAAAAACAGGAGAAAAATCCTGAAGCTTTGTTTAACTTGGATGGGAGATAATCAGCATACCTTAGGAATGCAGACTAGATTGGGAAACTGGAAATACGTCTTAGAGGAAGGCAATGACAACCTACTTTTGTAAATCTTAGAATAAAAAAGGTGGGCATATGTACATAGTAAACAGAAAGTGAGTGAATGTCTGGAGGACGATGAGCCACTTGCTGAAGACCAGATGGCTGGTGTGGAGGTGGGGCAATCCTGCTGTCTCCCTAGCAAACCCTTGTCGTGGCTGTTGCATCCTTGACCCTCCCCTCAGAAGCTTCTCTTCCTCCTCACCAGAAATGCTCACACACCCAGCAGGAAGGAGGAGGCTTGGTGGGTGCCAGAAGAATGGGGAACGCGGGAGAAGGCGGAGCTTCGTCTCGGTGCTACAACTGAGATCTCGGGGCTCTGAGATCTCAGCTGATATTTCCACCCCTGGTCGGTCCTAACGGACCTAAACCGTCCCGTAGAGACGGGGATTGTGAAGGGCACAGTCCCAGGATCCCAGAGATATCGCAAATCTCTGGTTTGATCCGGGAGAAGCCCTTTTGCTGGAGGTGGAAAGGCAGCCTCCAAAGCTGCTGAAGTCGGGACAGCTCCGAAA
Organism: Laticauda colubrina; assembly: GCA_015471245.1. Lineage (NCBI taxonomy): Eukaryota > Metazoa > Chordata > Lepidosauria > Squamata > Elapidae > Laticauda > Laticauda colubrina. The sequence continues at coordinate 16,782,881 of BLBF01000053.1, forward strand.
AGAAAGTGGCTGGAGAGAGGGTGTGTCGGCTGGGTGAGAAACTTCTTTTGTATTGCAAATTGGCTGAGACCTGAAAGGATATCCTGAACAAAGAAGAAACCTGTGGCTTTATTTTTGTTTGACTGGAATCTGGTTGAGCGGCGTTTTTTAAAGTGATGTCAAATTGAGGCTTGGATTCTTTCCTTACTATTTTTTTTTTCTCTTTTCTGAGGACTTTAATGTGACTTTGTAGGTAACCAGATTGAATTTTTTCTTGTATATATCTTTATGCTTCTTTTGATTTTTTAATTTTCTTTAGGATAGAGGCCCCCTTTGTTTCTTCTGAGTTTTGTATACATTACTCTTTTTTCTGGCTGAGGGGGGAAAAAGTATTAAGAGACCTTGCAACACTGCCAACTAGAGGCTTGAAAGTACTTTATTTGAACTGGGGAGAAATGTATAAACACTCCTTCTCAAGGACATTTTAATGTGATAAATTGGAGGGAGAGCACAGAAAAATATTATTACAGGTGTTTTCCTGGACTCTTATCAATATTTCAACACTTGAGGCTTGGCTTTGAAGCTGCTGGAGAAGAGAGTCATAATAAGAGCCTTGGATAAATAAATAAAGTGCAGTGTGCAGTCTCTCTCTCTCTCTCTCTCTCTCTCTCTCTCTCTCTCTCTCTCTC
>BLBF01000053.1:16784570-16821854 GCA_015471245.1 Laticauda colubrina
AGAAAGAAAGAAAGAAAGAAAGAAAGAAAGAAAGAAAGAAAGAAAGAAAGAAGAAAGAAAGGGAGAGGGAGCTGCTGAAAGGACTGTGTTGTGGAACTGTGTTTTCTGTAGGATATTTTCTGCCCTGTGTTCTTCACAGTTGAACACAGGTGCAGGCTGTTGGGGATGATTCTTTTTTGTCTTTTGCTCAAACTGAAATACAAATGGATTCTATAGTCTGTAATTTTTCTTGAAATCCATTCATACTCCCACAACGTTTGAAGGGTATTCATCCCAAAGTGAATCTATGTTCTATGGAGATTCTCAGTCATCCAGTGTCAAAAATGCTTTTTCAAGAGGCAACTGGACTTTCTTGTTTTTCTTTGAAGACATTTAGCTTCTCATCTAAAAAGCTTCTTCAGCTCATATAAACCCTTCCATTCCCTACCATTCAATCAGAGATGAAGAAGGCTCAGTATCATCCTCTGCCTATTACTTTTTGTTTTATTCTTTTATATATATATATATATTTCATGCCAAAAACATACTATGTACCCTGCTTTGGTGTTTACAGTTTCCTTCCTTATTTTTCTTAATTATAATATGCAATGTTGTGTGTTCAGGTCAAGATAACTATCATATAATTATCAATAAATAGCAAGAACAATAGACTTAAAGAATGCTATTTACATGGGTTGAGTCATAAACATACATCAAAGAAGCATCAGTGTTTAGTAGGCTATTATAAATCACCAAGTATTTCTCTATTCAACTTGTGAATTATGACTGAATTTTCTGGAAGTGAAATAGCATTCGTCATCCTGGAAAAAAAAGCATTTGGAACATGTTCTGAGATTTCTTGGAATGGGGAGACAGCTCAGTGGAAATGCATATATCTTTCTTAGAAAAATGTATACATTTTAGAAGAAACATGTTCATATCCAATTCTGTTTCAAATTTAGTCTTAAACTGTTCAAAACCAAAACATCTTTTTTTCCATTTAAAAACTTTCTAATAATTGTACACAAGAGAACTATTGACAAGTGCATATTTTTTACCACCAGATCTTCTCTTGATTTTATTTTACATTGTTCTTGACAAAATTCTAATGTGACACAATGTTCTACATTTGTGCTTACTTATCATTTCTGTTATACTGAGAACCACAAAAGTATTTTTGGGGAACAACATGGATTTTCATCTATATTCTCAGTATGGCAGTTACAACAAAATGTTTTCAAAAAAATACATTAGTCTTATTGTATCATAAGTGTCCAGGCCACCCAAATCACAAGTCATGTTCTAACTCCAAAAACTTTCTATTTTTCAGCAATGTCCACTCTCATCCAAACTAAACAGCAAACTACAAAATATAAAGGCTAGGACACATCGGCCGACGGATGCAAAATGTATGTAAAAAGGACACAGCAGACGAGGAAATTTTCCATCCATTGTTATCCGCTCTCAAAAGTGCCCCAAATTTGCATAAACAGAGCAGACAACAACGGAAAGGAACGGACATGGGGAGGATGTAGTGAGGATGTTAAGCGGATGCTCAACGGAAGCCTAGCGGATGGAAGCGGATGACACATCCGCAGGGCTTCCGGGGAGAACATCGAAAGGGACGCGCAGCGGAAGGAGCGGATGCAGAGCAGATGCCAAGCGGATACAGCAGATGCATCACGGATGCCTAGCGGATGTCTAGCGGATGCCTAGCGGATGCAAAGCGTTCACTGCGCATGCGGGGAGGATGCATTGCGTCAGCCCTGCAGATATAAAAGGAAGCAGCTTGCAAAGCAGGTCACCATTCAGAGGAAAGACCTGCTGCCAGACACATCTTCAGCCAACAACCATGGGGAAGAAGAGGAAGCCTGTGCCTCCTCCTGCCAGCCCTGGCAAGAAGGACAGGACCACCATCCCACCCCCTGGCGCTGACTCTGCTTCTGCTGGGGCTTTTGCTGCTGGTGCTGACTCTGCTGGTGCTGCTCCTGGTCCTGCTGGTGCTGCTGGTGCTGCTGGTCCTGCTGGTGCTGCTGCTGCTGGTGGTGGTGGTGTGGTGGACTAGTCCCTAGAACCTCAAAGCCCTACTGATGAGGGCCCAGAAGGCCCTGCCAGAGGGAGGAAGAGGCATTCGTGAGAAAAGGGTGAGAGGAGAGAGTACTCCATTGCAGAGGAACATGAGGAGGAGGTGCTCGAATGGCTGAGGGAGAATGAGTACCTCTGGAGGAAGGGACACAGGCTCTACCGAGACACCAAGCAGAAGCAGGCGGCTTGGAGAAAGAAGACAGAGAGCCTGGGCTATACTTCGGATGTCCTCCTCGGGTGGTGGAAGCACATGCACACCTAGTACGGGAAGCTGAACCTGAAGAAGTCTGGCCAGGCCGCGGTCAAGCTCACCGACCGGGAGACCTACGTGATGGCCAAGTGCAGCTTCTTGGAGGGTGAGATCCGCCACTGAGGAGCAGCCCCTCTATCTACCCTCACTCACAGGCAGCACACAGAGAGCCAGTCCTCTTTTGGCCAAGAGTTAGCTCCTGTGTCCAGGCAGATATCTTTGGAGCACCCCACAACGGAGACACCCCCGACAGCTGCACTCCCTGTGGCGGAGCACATGGAGGACACCCTGACGCAGTTGGAGCAAGAAGAAGCCACTGCCACCAGAGACCAACCCACACCCATCCCCAGCTCCACCTCCACAGAAAGCAGGCAGAAAGGCAGACCAGATGGACAGAGCCACACTGTCCTCTTGGAGATCAGGGACACAATCAAGAGCAGCGTAGATCTCCTCTCTCAGCTGGTACAATCTGACATACCATCCTCTAACAGAAAGTCCTTCCTCACCTACGTCAACCAGACCCTCATGGAAATGCCCGAATCCCAGTACCAGGTGATCAAGGCAAGAATCACAGGTCTCCTGCACCACCCTCCAGGCCCAGCTGAACCTGCTCCGACCCAGTCCAGGTCTGCTCCTCCACCCCAGGTGATGTCACAGCCCTTCCAAGGCTTTCCACATCCCCTCACCTACCAAGACTACGGCTACCAGGAGTTCCTGCAGCACAGGCAGTCCTTCCCAGTCCAGGCACAGGTTCATCAAATGCCACTGATGCCACCAATGCCACCGATGCCACAGGTGCCACCGATGCCACCAATGCCACCGATACCACCGACGTCACTGATGCCACCGATGCCACCGATGCCACCGATGCCACCGATGCCACAGATGCCACCGATGCCACAGATGCCACCGACGCCTCACCTTGCTCACCTGCAGACCAGACAGCCTCACTACACTCCTCCTTCCTCCACCCCACAGCCAAGCCCGGCCTCAGAATATCTGTCATCAGTCTTGGGACTGACACCTCATGTCATGGAGGAAGGGCCTCTCAACATCACGGGATTGAGCCAGCTCTCTGAGAGCTTCCTCCACACACCATCCCCTGTTGTCCTCTCGGGGCCAGGCACCCCAATGGCGCCTCAGACCAGCACTCCAGCCACTGCCACCTCCACAGCACCTGGACCCTTGACCCCTGAGACCAGGGGCATGCCTCAGAGTGACTGAGAAGAGTGCCAGAGACTGGGTTGCTACCTTTATCTTTGCTTGGGATACTTTACTTGGGTCATTTTGCTTTTACAGTTTGTTATTAATAAAGTTTATCTTTGCTTCACACACTTGGTTCAGTTCTTTTAGTAAATAAAGTCTTGGTGGAAACTTTTAGAAATGGTTTAAGCCTTTGCATGCTAGTGGGATGAGTAAGGATAGCAGTGGGATGGGCAGGGATACCTGTGGGATGGGTAATAGCTGTGGGATGGGTGAGGATAGCAGTGGGATGGGCAGGGATACCTGTGGGATGGATAATAGCTGTGGGATGGGTAAGGATAGCAGTGGAATGTGGAGGGATACCTTTGGGATGGGTAATAGCTGTGGGATGGGAAAGGATAGCAGTGGGATGGGTAGGGATACCTGTGGGATGGGTAATAGCTGTGGGATGGGTAAGGATAGCAGTGGGATGGGCAGGGATACCTGTGGGATGGGTAATAGCTGTGGGATGGGTAAGGATAGCAGTGGGATGGGCAGGGATACCTGTGGGATGGGTAATAGCTGTGGGATGGGTAAGGGTAGCAGTGGGATAGATAAACCTCCAGTGCAAGCATAGTGGGACTGTTGGGCCTGGCACATCCACAGTGTCTATCAGGTTTAGTTCTTGCCTCCATTCACCAGGCTCCATGTCCCCATTGCCTTGTTGGCGGTCCACGAGCCTGTTCTGCAACACTGGGTAGCGGGTGTGCATGAGATTGTGCAGGATGCAGCAAGCTTCCACGATCCTCCTCACGGTCTCTAGGCGATGCTGCATCGTGGTGAGAAGTACCTGGAACCTGTTGGCCAGGATGCCAAAGGCGTTCTCCACCACCCGTCTTGCCCTGGACAGCCTGTAGTTGAAGAGCCTCTCTTCACGGGTGAGGCATCTGGAAGTGTACGGCTTTATGAGGTAGGTTCTGAGGGAGAAGGCATCATCCCCCATGATGAAGTAGGGCACATCTTGTGTGTCGTTGGGCAGGGGGTCTGGATCTGGGAAGCCCATGATGAGGTTGCATTCCAGCCCCTCCTTGAGGTCACTGGCATTGTATACCTGGGCATCTGAAGCAGACCCGTTGCCTGAAGCATCGATGTACATGAACTTGTAGTCAGCATCGACCATGGCAAAGAGGATGATGCTGAAGAAGCCCTTGTAGTTCTGATAAGTGGACCCTGAGTTGGCTGGAGCTTTGCAGGCCACGTGCTTCCCATCTATGGCTCCAACGGTGTGGGGGAAGTTCCACTTCTGATACCATTGCTCTGCAACTTTCTTCCAGCCTTCTTCAGTGGAGGGGCACTGGAGGAGCTCCTCCAGGTATTCTTCGATGATGGCCTGCACCACTTCTCTGACCATAATGCTGATGGTGTTGTGTGGCACCCTCCAGGCATACTGCATGTTCCTGTACGTGGTCCCAGAGGCCAGGTGGCGCAGAGTGAGTGCCACCTTGAGCCCAGGTTCCAGGCTGGGCTGGAAGTTGGTGTTTGCCTTGGTCAACCTGGGTCTCAGCCACTCCACAACTTCATCAAACATGGCTGGAGGCATCCTCATGAAGTTCTGGAATGCACGAGTGTCTTTGTTCCTCAGCTTCACCATCAGCTTGTCATACAGTCCGTACTCGGTTCTTCTTGTGATCCATCTTTGGACCCACACACTTCTTGGACGCCTCCTTTTCCTTGCATAGAACAGGTAAAAGAGCCTGTAGAGGGCTTTGCACTGTTGTAGAATGATGGCAGCTACCAAAAGGAGTGTGCGATGATCCATGGTGGAGATGACTGGATGCTGTGGAAGAGCAAGAGCAAGAGCAAGATGAAGGCTGAAGAGTTCTGCACACCAGGGTTGCTGGACTGAAAGTGAGATCCAGGTGATTTCCTGCCCCTTTTTATAGGAAATATAGGTTTTCCGCTAGGTGTCCTTCCGCATCCTCTAGACATCCTCCAGACATCCTAAATATCCGAGATACGTCCCCCATATGAACATTTTTTCCGTTTTAATGCTTTATATGCGAGCTGCATCCGCTTACATCCTTTCTACATCTGTGCAACTAACGCTGTGTGTCCCTTCCGCGTTCGTTTTGCTTCCTCCCTGTGTCCGTTTTCCTCTGGAGCGGATTTGAGTTGCGTGGATTCACAGTAGATGCCTAGCGGTTATAGTGGACGCGTAACGGATGACAATGGATGTATAACGGATGTTCCCTGTATGCGTAGCGGATGTAGAACGGATGCGTTGGATACTTCATCTGCTCAAAAAGTTTTGTGCAGCTCAAAACTTTTTGAGCGGATGAAATCTCAATAGAAGGATTCTGGACGGATAGAGAGTATGAAAAACGTATGCAGTGAGTACAGAATGGATGCATTGCGTTAACCAACGGATGGCAAGTGTTTCTCTCCATTTTATATCCTCTTTCCATCCGTTGGTACAGTGTGACATGGGCTTAATTTCAAGTAGAAAAAATTATCCTATCCTATTTTTTCCTTGCCACACAAATTTACTTTAGGTTCATTATATCTTTCTCTCATGATTTAAATGTTTGTCAAATCAATTGTTGAAACAAAAATAACACACTGAGCAACAACATTCACCTCAATCTTAAAACTCTCTCCAACAATAGCAACTGTATTTTTGCCATCTCAATGTATCTTTTAAAACTTCATTCTATGTTTTAATATAATTATTTTGAAATAACATACAGTTCATATTTGACATTGTAATACACAAGTATTTCATCTTCTTTTTTATCATAAAGTGATTACTGCATCACTTTCAACTCAATATTTATAATTTATTCTAGAATATTCTTAGGTATCAATGACAATAGATCTACAGAGGACACTGTAGCAATCACTCTTCACACTGCTCTGACTCATCTAGAACAGTGGGGGAGGCTATGTGAGGTTGCTTTTTGTAGGTTTGAGTTCTGCTAAATTTAACACAATTCTTCTGCATAGACTAGTGTCCAAACCTCTGGACCTTGGACTTTCTTATTCAATCTGCCTTTGGATTATGGGTTTCCTGTCTGGCCACTCACAGAGGGTCAGGTAGGTAATCATATCTCTTCAACCCTTATTCTTAACACTTGTACACCACAGAGTTGCGTGCTGAGTTGCTTACTCTATACTCTTTATACTCTATACTTACTCTATACTCTTTATGTGCATGACTGTATTCCCACTCACACTAGTAATACTATTACTAAATTTGCAGATGATACAACAGTGGTGGACTCATCTCCGGGGGGGATGAGTCTGCTACTGAGATGAGGTGGACCAGTTGCTTTCATAGTGTGGAGACAATAGCTTGGTCCTCAACACGAATAAGACCAAGGAGCTTTTAGTGGAGTATTTATTTTATTTTTTTATTTTATTTGGTTTGTCAATTGTTTACAAAATAGGTATAAGTAAAAACATAGTTATGAACACATGGATACATACAAGAAAAATAAAAGAAACAATAGGACAGGGACGGTAGGCACGTTGGTACACTTATGCACGTCCCCTACAGACCTCTTAGGAAAGGGATGAGGTCAATAGTAGAAAGTCTAAGGTTAAAGTTTTTGGGGTTTGGGGAAGAAACCACAGAGTCAGGTAGAGTATTCCAGACATTGACCACTCTGTTGCTGAAGTTGTATTTCCTGCAATCAAGTTTGGTGCAATTAACCTTGAGTTTGTATCTATTGTTTGCTCTTGTATTGTTGTGGTTGAAGCTGAAGTATTCATTGACAGGTAGGACATTGCAATGCATGATTTTATATATTATATTTAGATCGGACTGAAGGTGGCGTAGTTCTAGGTTTTCTAGGTCTAGAATTTCAAGACTGGTGGCATGAGGTGTTCTACAAGTGTGTAGGAGTGGAGAACTCTTCTTGTAAAATATTTCTGGACTTTCTCAACTGTGTTAATATCAGGTACGTAATGTGGGTTCCATATTGATGAGCTGTATTCAACTATTGGTCTCGCAAATGTTTTGTATGCTCTAGTTAGTAGTGTGATTTTACCAGAGAAAAAGCTACGCAAGATTAGGTTAGCAACTCTTAATGCCTTTTTGGCTATGTAGTTACAGTGGGGTCTAGCACTTAGATCATTAGAGATGAGTACTCCAAGATCCTTGACAGAGTTTGGATCATCAACAAGGTCTTGACTATTCACCTTGTATTTTGTTTTCTGATTTTTTTTGCCAATATGTAAGACAGAGCATTTATTTGTTGAGATTTGAAGTTGCCATTTGTTTGACCATTCTGATACATAGTCAAGATCTTTTTGAAGGGTAGCAATATTGTCTGTGGTATTGAACAGCTTTACATCATCAGTGAAAATAAAACAGTTGCTCTTAATATGATCACAGAGGTCCTTTATGTAGAGTATGAAGAGAATTGGTCCAAGAACACTGCCTTGGGGACACCACTATTGACAGGTACAGAATTTGATAGGATGCTCCCAATTTTGACCATTTGTTATCTGTTTGACAGGAATGCTTCTATCCAATTATGCAGGTGTCCAGAGATACCGTAAGATTTTAGTTTTAGGAGTAGTTTGTGGTGTACCACTGAATCAAAGGCTTTACAGAAGTCTATGTAGATTGCATCTGCTGTTTTGCCCTGATCGAGTTGTGTAGTCCATATGTTTTTGCAGTGTAAGAGTTGCAGATTGCAGCATAGTTTTTTTCCGAAACCAAATTGTTTATTAGAGAGTAGATTGTTTGTCCCTAAGTGGAGGATAATGGATTAGTTAATAATTGATTCCATGACTTTACAGGTGGCGCAGTATAAGGAGATTGGTCTGTAATTTTCAACTAGTCTCTTCAAGGGGTCTCCCTTTTTGAAGATGGGGATGACTGTGGCTTGTGACCATATAATTTATAATATAGAAGGAACAGATCAGACATCCAGCCCTTGCTTATCAGTGGAGACTGATTGGAGCAAGTGGCTAGTTTTAAGTTTCTGGGTGTTCCCATAAAATAGGACCTGGCCTGGATTGCTCACATTGCAGCACTGGTCAAAAGGCCCAGCAGAGATTATACTACCTGAGACTTCTCAGAAAACAGCTGAATGAAAAACTGCTGATGTCCTTCTACCGCTGCACCATTGAAGGTATCTTAACTGCTCCTGTGTATAGTTTGCCAATTGCATGATGGCAGATAGGACAATACTCCAGAGGGTTAACGTCATTGCCCAGAAAATCATCGGTTGCCTTCTCCCTTCTTGAAAGAGCTTTATAGCTCCTGCTGCTTAATAAAGTTCAAAACATTCTCAGAGATCCATCTCCTCCTGGGCATCCTTTTTTTGAACTATTACCATCTGGCAGACAGTACAGGTTAATAAAAATAAGGACAAATAGGCTGAAAAACAGCTTCTATCCCAGGGCAGTAACTCTATTGAATTCTACTGTATCGTGCAATATTAATGCAATATCAGGGGTTTTCAATTCAATGTATAGAATGTGTGTTTGTGTTTATTTTCATAGTCATAATATAAACTGAAGATGGTATTTAATTTCATTGCATGAGGTGCAATGACAATAAAGTAAACTAAACAAATTTAGTCATTTTTCTGTTATCTGGACGTTCCCTTTTCTTGATTTGGAATATCTTCAAAGAAAAAAAAAAAGAAAGTCCAATTGTCTCCTGAAAAAGCACCTTTGGGAAAACTGTGAGCTGAATGACTGAGAATCAGAGGTGGTATTCAGCAGGTTCTGACCAGTTCTGGAGAACTGGTAGTAGAAATTTTGACTAGTTTGGAAAACCGGGAAATACCACCTCTGACTAGTCCCGCTCCCATCTATTCTCTGCCTCCTGAGTCCCAACTGATTGGGTGGGTTTTCTTTTGTTGTCCTGCACAGAAGAATGGAGCTGGAAAGCAGGTTAGTGTGGTGGGGAGGGAATGGGATTTTGCAGTAACCTTCCCCCAGGACAAGGAATGGAGATTTTAGAGTATCCTTCTCCTGTCACGCCTGCTATGCCATGCCCACTAAGCCATACCACACCCACCAAACCATGCCCACAGAACCAGTAGTAAAAAAAATTGAATCCCACCACTGCTGAGAATCCCTACAGAATCATATTTTGAAATATATGTAGTTGCTTAGTAGAATGCCTATTGTCTTCTCAGAGAAGAATAAGTCACAATGGAAATTGAACTGTAAAATTCTGGTTGGTGGTTGGGATTCCCTTCCACAAGGTGCTTCATGCTACAATGCTGACACAATTTTCATCCTGAAAATAAAATTGCAATGCAGTTTTTTTTTTAAGCAATCCTTGACCAGATGCTTCATAGTGCTTCAATGTTTTGATTGGCATTTCCAGTAGGCAGAAGAAGAATCAGAAATGAGGTGAAGTAAAGCAATAAAGCTATTTTACTTTGTATTTAGAAATGGTGGAGAGGAGGACATTGCTTTGTGAAGCCATTTTAAGGAGGTGCTTCAATTTAAACTCCACTAAATTGAAGCAATGATATGAAAGTTTCAACAGAACTTATCAAATTCTTTCTTTGTTATTTGGTTTACCTTTTACTATTTTCACAGATCATTTGCTATTCTGTTTCCCATCCTCTTTTGTACATAACTGAAGGACCTGCCTTTCTTTATTCTGCCATTTATTTTTTCTGGCATCTCTAAAAATCTAACATCTTTGAATATTTTTAAGTTTTATATTTTCTGATGTCAGACCAATTTTGTTTGGGATATTGGGACCAGTTCATGACTTTAGATTGGATTTTGTTATAGTTAAGAAGTGGGATATGGAATATTGAGTTTTAGATAGGTAAATTAATGTTAAAATCTTCAATTCCTATATATCACCTGGAGTTTAGGAGACTGACACTATATTGGACATCAAGATAGATTATAACATAACTTTATGACAATAACCAAAGTCCATATTCTTCCTATTCTGACAGGCAGCATGGACTGAATTAGCATAAACACATGAAGGGCATGATTCCTTGCACTCCAGTATAAACTACATCCCATCAATACCTTAATAATTTTCTTGTAGTTTGTCTTATTCAGTTATGATCCAGTCTCATTTTGTCACCTTCAGTGATGCAGAAATTCCAGATCAAGTATGTATCATCTGGTTATTTATACCTGTTTTTTCACTGAAAATAACATGCAGTGATGCTTGTGGCAAGTATAAAACTGAAGTGAAAATTAAATGTAAAAAAATCCATGTAATAAAGACATAATTACAAATACAATTATAATGTTTTAACTCATGCAAATAAAGTAATGAGCATAGTTTAAATGCACCAGGAACTTTTTCAGCTCCACCCTTTCAATCCCATTATGAGCCCAACTTTATTGTAAATGATGGTGAGAACTTTGTCTCACTATCACTACCACAACCACCATCACCACTGATATCTTTACATTCACTCTACGTGATGTACTTGTTTTCAAGCTACTAATCCAGTTAGATTTATAAGCCCTTTTAAAACCTGGCATTATTTTGTATGAACATCTTTTTAGCATGATCCTCCCCACCCACCTGTTTTTTTCTATAGAAGAAAATTGCACATGCCATGAGCTTCAAATAAAGATCTGTCTTTTCTAAGTCATAATCTCACTCATTCCAACAATATGACTCAGTCTTTGTGCTTGGATGTGTCATCTTCAAATAATGAAATTTCTTTAGAATAAAGCAGCAGTAAATGAAGCTCAGGAAATGGGGGAAGAGGACATCTGGGGGAAAATGAGAGAAATTGAAAACGGTATGGCAAGGTGGAAGGGGAGAAGCAAAAGGATTTTTTTTAAAAATGTTCATGGTCAATTTAGATGTATTGTTAATGTTAGACAGTTTCCATACAGTTTGTCAAACTTGTTAAACATTCCTACACTTGTTTCCAAGTTGCCATAAGAAAGAGGGGGGAGGGAGGAGAGACTGGAGAAGCATACAGCAAATGAATTTGGAAGCACATTCAACTTTATCTTTAAAAAGATTGTAGCTGAGCTACTGAAGCTTTTGCCCATGAAAAACTTTAATTGGAGAATGTGAAGGATGACACCTAGCCCGTGTATGTGCTTAATTGGAGAAACTGACTTATGGGGAAGCCAGGGGAAGCCGGGTCACAGGTGACTGTAATTACGTATGCCAGAATCAACTTCATAAAGGTCATACCAGTATGTCACTCCTAGTGAATTCTTTGACGTTTTTTGAAGTTTGGCTCAAGGCTTATGATTTAATTAGGGCAATCACTGGAATCCTGACACAGTTGAGAATTTTGTGGTATTCTGGACCCCAAGCAGCTCTTTTCTACAGTTTTCCTCCAACCTGATACTTTTTAGGAGTACTGAGTTGCTACTTTTAGAATTTCCAAATTTTTCAGGTTGAATTTGCCATAATTTCATAGAGTTCATGAAAGCAACTTTACCATATGCTATTATTACACATACACATATTTGAAACATACTGTCTATATTAAAAAAATAAATATTTCTAAAACATAATATGAGTTGCTCTAGATAAGGGATCTGCTTCTTTCTACAGTGCTGACTTGCACAAAAAACTGGCATGTTGCAGCAAGCATTTTTAGCAGGTTGTTTAAAAAGCAACACATCCCCTTTATGGTATTCTTAGACAACCAGTCAAATCATTGTTTCAGAAGTGCTTCCTTACTTAAGAAGAAGGGCAAAAAAACAGTGACATCTGATTTCCCTTTCCTGCCCTATAGGCAGAAAAATGGCTGTTGCTATATGGGAGAGGTACAAAGGGATGGAGAGACTGGCTGGAAAAGTGTAATGAAATATTGAAAATAAAGATTATGTTATGGCAGAAGCTGTGCTGCAGCAGCTGCTAGCACTGAAACAGCAACAACTTTCCCAAATTTTATTTCCTTGGGGGTCATGGGTCCTGGATTTTTGACACATTCTGTAGGCTAGCCTATTTAAGGTACTTTGGTTCAAAAATTGTTGTCTTAGGATGCAGAATTTGCCCAGTTAAAGGTCATAAGGATGAAAGTTTTCCTAGTATATGGATATAGAGATGGAAAGTTAAACAACATGTTCTATTTCTAGAACAGCTATCAAGGGAATAGTTGAGAAGGTCATTAAATGTATATCAAAATATGCTGATGCAGACCCATCAGTCATAGTTTGACTAATACACGTTTGTGAATAATCCAGTTAAAATAATGCTAGATATACAGGAATAGAGATGGGTGATTGCAAAATGAAATATTAATACACTGGTAGTCTTTGACGAGTCACTTAAGACTTAAATTATGATGGATTCCACCCCCACTCCCCCCGAGATAATTATGACTCACTTCTGAAGTTCTGTTGGCTGTTCTCCCCATGGTCACATAATTACATTTTGGGTGCTTATCAATTGGCTTGCATTTATGGCCGTTCACAATATCCTGTGGTTACATTATGACAATTTACACTGTTTTTGCTGAAAACCAGCATTTATTTCCAGTTTTGGGCAAAAATACCTCTCAGTGAACAATGGGTTCATTTAACAACAACAGTTGTAAAATCTGGTTGGTCATGTGATGAACACTTTATGACTCTCATAATATATGTCTATAATTGGTAAGCTCCCTTACAGTCATAAATCAAGCACTACCTGTGTTTAAAATATAATACCCACAGATTCTAAACTTAAAATATGAGATGCATCTTCTTTGTTCCTGACAAGGGCTGACCTTGGACTCAGTATATGATTGTGATTGCTGTTTCACACAGATATTTCTTATAAGAGCTTTTCGTGTTTTGTTTTCTGTTTTTACATATTTTAATTGTACATTTTCCTTTATTATGCATGACATTTACAGTTTTGCAATGGAAGTGTACTGGCTATATCAAGTCCTTTTTATCTATACATTGCATTATACACCCTGGTTATAACCATTATTCTCATAGTCATACAGTCTCTTTTAAATACATAGTATTATATGTCATAATTATAACTATTGTGTTTATAGTTGTACCATAACACTCTATTACATTTATCATTCTATACATTGTAATCTATATTCGCATTCAGTCCAATCATGATATTGTATACAGTATATATTCTTACATATATATAGCTTTTCATGTTTTCTAGTTGGGGTAATTTGTTTTACATCATTCAAACTGAGCCTTAGGTTTTTCAAATCATCTTCACTTTGCTTTGCTCTTATTTTCTTAGGCACTGTTTGTTGGGCCTTCTATGATAAGAAGGTCTTTCTCTACTGTACTCTTGTAAGAAAATCAGTTTCTACATTCAAGCCTAAACCATTTTAATCTGCATTTTTTATATTTCATCCTCAATTGCAAGTTGTTCACTGCACAGCAGATTGATGGTATCCATCTAGAGATGATCATGCAGGGAGACTCCCAACATAACTTCAATAGGCCTTAATTAGGAAAAACATTCAGTTTATTTAGCTCTGCTTTTAACAGGTTGTATATTTTAGATTTCTATAGCAAAACTTGCAAGACTATTTCCCAAAAGATCCATATCTTTGTTTTCATTGAAATGCTTCATCTCTTTCACAGACATCACTTTAATGATCCATAGAAAGTAGTGGTCTGGCAGAAGCTGCTGTATATGTCTGGTTTTATGCTGTTTTTCTATTCTTCTGCCCATGACTCAAGGCATTGGAGCTGGATAACCTGTTCTATTTGGACTCCATTGAGATAAACACAGATTGTTATTTCTGTTTGTTGGCATTGATTTTCAGGCCATATGAATTGGCACTATTTGTGATGACTTACAAGACATCTGCATCTCTGCACCACTGTCTGCAAATATGGCATTGTAATCCAGGAACAGGAGGTCAATTATAAAGCAAGTTTCATTGCACAATATCCCATGTCTGCCATCAAAACATTGTTCTTTCTAGCATACACTAAATAGCAGAGGAAAGATCATGCAGCATTTTCCAGCACCAGTTCAAATTAGGAATTCTTCTGGAAGTTCATTTTGGATGTGCACACAGCTGCTGGAATTGCTACAAGGTTCTTGCCATTATCATACATTTTTTAAATGGGAATGTGTTTATTTTTCAGTGCTTTCCATAAAATCATCCAGTATATACTGTCAAAGGCTGCTTGAAAATAAAGAAAAATAATATCTAGCCATCTGCCATATTGATTTTTTTTCTGCCATGAGTTGTGTGGTGATGAAAATCTCATCATAATGTCCTAAGTTCAGGCAGAAACCAGCTTGCTGTGCTCTAGTTGTCTGTTCCCACTGTTTCTGGAAACATAGCTGGATGATGCTCATGAAAGCCTCACCAATGATTGACAGAATGCCTTGGTATCTTTTGTATTAGATATTTTTATTCAGAAGAATCCTAATGGATACAGAATGACCGTGCAATAACATTCTTCTTCATGTAATGACTCTTGTTGATTTGCTCAATGATTATGGAACTTTTAGCCTGTGGTTGGATTTGTCCATCCCAAAATCTGATTGGCCTGATCTACCATCTAAATGTCCAGTAAGAAACTGCATTACCTAATAGGTAGAACAGCTTCCTTAAAAATATATTGGTCTGATGTACCCATTGGCAAATAGAATTCTTTATTGGCCACATGTGATTGGATACACAAGGAATTTGTCTTTAGTGCATAAGCCGAGTGAACATAAAAATACATTCATCAAGAATCATAAGATATAACACTTAGCAATAGTCATAGGATACTAAATAAGCAATCAAATCATATTAGGAAACTAAATAAGACAATATAAATTGTAAAGATACAAGGAACAAGATCATAGTCATAAGTCAAAGGACATAGGTAATAGGAAGGATAAGAAGAATAATAGTAATACAGTCTTAGTAAATAGTTTGACAATGTTGTGGGAATTAGTTGTTTTGCAGAATGATAGCATGCAGGAAAAACTGTCCTTGTGTCTAGTTGCATTGATGTGCAAAGCTCTATGATGCCATTCTGAGAGTAGAAGTTGAAACAATTTATATTCAGAATGTGAGCGGCCTGTAGATATTTTCATAGCCATCTTTTTGACTTGTGCAATATCTAGAGTGAATCTTCTCTACCTGAAAATTCTGTTATCCAAATATTGGCAACAGTAAAAGGAAAAAAAAGGAATTATCTGATGGACCAAGGCTTACATTCTTCAATATATCAAGATTAAACTTTGGGTAGACACAAAGAAACAGCATAAACAAAAGCTCAGTAACTGTCAGAGAGAGTGTGTAAATTACATAGATGAATCATGCTAATATTGTGAGTGGTATATGTAAATGTATTATAATCGTTACTTTTTCCAAAAACGGAAGCAAATTAAAGTGATAACCTAAAAGTGAATTAAACAGGCCCAGCTAAGAATGCATTAATTAATTATCCAGGAATGAAAGAACCAGAGTTTGTAAATACCTTCATTTTCTTCTTCCATAATCCACCAATTACAACAAACCACATACAACAAGTTTTGACTTATGAATGCCTCTAAAAAACATGATGAACAAAGATAAAGGTTTCCCATAGAATAATTTTTGTTCAACATTTTCAGGACTGCTTGTCTTCTGGTCTTCATGCTCTGCTTCTAACTTTCCTATCCTCTATCCACTTCCAGTTTTCCTTATCATTTGACGTTTTGGATGGGGCTACTGTCAGTTTTAATTCACAATATCTGGGAAATTCCATACTGCTTATGCTTGCACTGGAAGTTCACAATAGTTTCTGGTATGGCAGGTTGACAATACATGAACGAAAGTTGACTATCATTAACCATCTGAATGATGAACAATTGCAAGCAAGAGAAGTTTTTCAGCATTTCTTTTTTCAAGCTTGAATAGAATCAATCCCACATCTGGTATCCCTCAAAATGACTCCCAATTTTAATTAACTTTTATTAAAACCTCTCTTGTTTCACCCCCAAATTCTTTCCTTTATCTTAAATGTACACATCCTGTCCCTTCCTTTATCTGGAGGTTCATCTTTAATAGATTCTAACAGATATCTCCCAGAAAAAGAGAAGCTGCTTTCAAACAAGGTGCCTATATTAAACTATGACTTAACCACAAAGGTTGAATTTGGTTTACACAGCACATCATGCCATAAGGTGGTTTTTGTGTGCCTTCAAGTCATTGTTGGATCTGGGCAATTGGCTAGAGGTCCTGCAGGTTTCTTAGCAGTATTTCAGAAGTAGTCAGCTTTCTTAGACTGAAAGTAAATGACTGTCTCAAGATCACCCACCTTGCTTTGTGCCACAGGTGGGACAAAATTTCACACTATTTCAGTGTAACGATTAATTGTAGTGGTGTAGTGATTAAGGCACAGTGCTTTAATCACTACACCAAACTGGCCATCAGAATACTTAACTAAAATTAATAATCAAGATGATCACATTGTTTGAATGTGTTATTTAGGACTCGATTTAATCTGGTTAAGATGGTGTGTGAACACAGTTTCATGAAGGTTCGGTAGCTCTCAGAATGCTATCTCCTAACCATTAGTATTTATTGATGGAGTAAGTATCCTAAGAAACATTCAGCCAGGAAACTTAACAATCAATATATTGCTAAGCAGAAGACTCTTCAGAGCCAAATGACTACAGAACTATCTGCTTACATGCCTGTTTTCTGCAGGCAAGGTTTGCAAAGATGACAAACAGAACCTGTTTATATTGTTTTTCCTCCCCCTAGCAAATTAAAAAATTAACTAGCTGTAATTTTCTAAGTGCCCAAGTAGCTTAACTGAAGAGAATCAGATTCAAACACCTGGAAGGAAAAAGCAGATGTTGCCAAGATGGGTAATTTGGTATCATCAAACTGCACACAGTTATCATCTGCCAGTGTGTCTGTCTGTGTGTGTATCACCCGCCAAGGGTGACTTGCCTGTGGAGGATTTCACATCTGGCTCCATTTGTTATGCTATACAGCTGAACAAATGCTAGACAGATGGAGAACTCTGCCTGGATAAACCATTTTGGAGTGGGGACTCACTTTGCTGGTGGCAATTTAAAGGCTGCCTAAAGGTAAAATCCTTGAGATTTTATACAGAAAACAAAACTTATAATTTGGCTCTTCTTTCCTTCAAGTTCTCTTGATATTAGATTTCTTTAAGAGATTTGTTTTGATTTGCTTGTAGAATAGGGAGGATATAGTATACACTATATAGGCAATGTGCCTAACTCTGGGGTAGTGGTGGCTGTAGAATTAGTTGTGTCAGTGCTTTAGTTTATATAGTAAACTACCCAATTATCATATCTGAGGTCTAAAAATCTGGATCACTTCTTGCTGGCTGCAAAGAGAAATTTACACTGTGTTGATCCAGAAATGTTATATTTAGCAAAAACAGTTTGGGTTTAAATTAAGTTCAAAATATGTGTAAGTTGCATATTGGGAAGTTTGCTGAGTTTCTTTATCTCTGAAACTGGGAAAAATTGCAGGAAAACTGGAAAAATAGAGCTTATTTAGAACATGGGTGTCAAACTAGATCACGTCATGTGATGTATCATGACATTTTTTGCCTTTCTGAAGCTGCGTGTGATGCATCCAGCCCGTTTGACAGCCCTACTTTAGAAACTCCTCTGTTTCTCCTCTGTAGTTCTCACAACCTGCAGCAAGGTTGGAGAAAAAGAAGGCAAATGAGCTGGTGTTGAGTAGCTGAATTTAACCACAAAGACCCCCAATCTCAATCATATTCCTGCAGATTTTCCCCATTCCCCACCTCTGGAAGAAAAAAAAGTGACAACTTTGTAGTCTTCTTTGCTGCTGTTGGGGAATTAAGGGAAAAAAATCCTGCCCCAAAATAGATTTGGCCTTCTTATATTTGTAAAGAATCTAAAGGTGAACCTACTGAATGAGGGATAGATTGGTTTGTTGATGTCATGCATAAAGCAACAAAGCAACAAAGTAGTAGTAGCAACAAAGCAACAAAGTTTTAGTAGCAGACTACATTGTCAATGTGTTGATAAAAGATGAACAAGCAAAAGATGAAGAGATAAATTTGTTGGAGAGATACTACTCCCTGTAGCAGTGATTAACTTGAATCTTCAGGCCTTGATCTTTTGCAAACTGGGGCCCTAAACAATGTCTTGCATTCCTAATGGTTTCTCAAAGGTTTTAGATTCTGATCTGTATACTTTATAAAACTGAACTCACACAATTCTTATTAATAAATTTCAAAAAAATGCTAATATGTTACTGCATTTGGTGTAATAAACTTTATAGGAAAAAGACTTTGTCACTATTTCCTATTTAGTTAAATGTCATTTCTTTTTGATTTTCCTTTTACACGTCTTCAATCTAAAGGCAGTAAGGAACAAAAGAATAATTATGGCCCCAGTTATACCTATAGTTCATTCTAATTACTCCTTGTTTGCAGCAGGGTAATTGAGACAAAGGATCTGAATCTTACCACAGCATGGGAAATTAATTCTTGGTTGTTTCATTGTCATTGGTGTTTCCGAAAAGAAGGTGTAAGCCCTTTAGGATATACCAGACTAAGAAACCAGAGTTATGAATATTAAAACTATATTTACTATACAGGTGAGAATGTTAATAAGGCCTACCTTGTGGTGGCAAGGGCAGCAAAGCACCAATACTTCTACACCCTTATTCCATCCTGGGTTTTTTTTTCATGTGAGTGGGTTGTGGACATGGTTAATTCTTCTGTGTGAGAGAGGTTGTTCCTTTATCTCTTAAAGAAGCCTTGGATTGCTCCCTTCTCAAGAAGCTATCGCTGCATCCGACAAAATGGGACAATTTTCATCCAATGTCTCATCTTCCATTCTTGGCAAGGTGGTTGTGCAACAGTTGCAGAGGGCCTTGTATCTGGATCTTTTTCAGACAGGATGCAGGTATCGAATGGAAATGGCATTTTTTTTACTTCTTTAGTAGGTGGAATGGGGGAAGTGCATCTTCTTGATCTCTTGGTATCTTTTAATACCAATGACAGTGGTATCCTTCTGGATCAGTTCAGAGGACTGGGTTCATGGCCAGACTGGTTCATCTCCTTCAATGCCAGTCAGTGATGATTGGGAAGAGAGGTCCAGCCCTTGGCTCTCTTCTCTGCTTTTTAACATCTACTTGCTGGATGAACTCCTCGGTTGCAATGGGATGAAGTATCATCAGTATGCCAATGATACCCAATTATCAATGTTCACCCTGGCAAATTAATGATGCCATGAACATTTTATTCTAGTGTCTCAAGACTGGTAATCTGGATGAGAAACTACAAGCTTCAGCTGAACACTGGCAAGACTCAATGACTCTGCAATTTGGGTCCTAATGGGTCCAGGACTATACTTTGGGGTTGGATAAAATTGCAACACACTAGATTGCACTAGACCTTGTGTGCAGTCAGGATGTCCTCCTAGATCATACTTCTTCTCGAAGAGCAGATGGCACTTGTGGCTAAGTGAGTCCTTGCACAGCTCCATCTTGTGTACTAATTGTGCCTTTTCTTGGATTGGCAGGCCCTGCTTACAATCTCTTATGTCCTAGTCACCCACAGATTAAATTTCCTTTGTGTCTATATGGGAAGCAGAGGTGGTATTCAGCAGGTTCTGACCAGTTCTGGAGAAATGGTCGTGGAAATTTTGAGTAGTTCGGAGAACTGGCAAATACTACCTCTGACTGGAGATTTTACAGTGTCCTTTCCCTGCCATGCCCACCAAGCCACGCCCACAGAACTGATAGTAAATTTTTTTGAATCCCACCACTGATGGAAAGAGTACCCAGAAGATTCAGCTGATACTGCCCAGTACAGACTTTCAGTGAGTGTGTACTGAATTTCAAATTGGAATATAGGCATCTAGAATGTCATTCCTTTTTCAGAAGCAAATCAGCTTGCCACCTTGGACCTTAACAACCTACAAGCCTCTAAACATTTATTTATTGATGAGCAGCTAAGGTTAGTTAATGGGCAGTGAAAAGAGTACATTTTATTTTAGGGCATTTACTTATAAAGCTTCTATGTTCACCTCCAATCATCCCACAAATGCAGCACTATATAAATGATGCTTTTTATTGGGCTGGCTTTTTAAAAAATGACTTTACTGTCAACCATCCAGTATTGCCAATTACAATGGGACATAATTATATTTGCCAGCTTATGATTTGATCTCTCATTGTAAATTCCTTGCTATGTTCAAATAAACAAAGCGTTCCAACAGTGTCCTATAGTCTTTACTGTTGTTAAGTATATTGTTCAGTAAGATGTTTCACATGCTCGGGATCAAAGGTGCCATATCCTTTGCTTCTGCTATCCACTTTCTATTAAAATGTTGTTTTCTTGTTTTCTTTTTATTGCTAGTTTATACTGTGTTGTAGGCTGTTTCTGAAATTGGGTTTAATGAAAGCACTGTAGATACACAGGGTGATTTCTTCCTTCACAGAACAATCCTGACATTGGAAATTCTCCTGAAAATATAGATATATGGAGTTTTAGAAAAAGATTATCTTAAGTTATTTTTCAGATAGTGCATCATATGAATGAATGTACTTATGTATGGAGCAGCACATAAAGTTTGACAAAGAAGTCTGTGTTATTAGAATTAGTTTCAGCTCATGTGATGGAAACATACAATTGACTGCTTAATGATTTTTGCTGGGTAACATTAAGATCCCAATAATACTTGATTACTGTAATCACCTCAAAATATTTCTTGTCTGATTCATAAATTCATTTGTAAGTCAGTAAAAGGTTCCATAAATGCTTATTTAAACTGTGCCAGAATAGTTTTATTATATTGCTTACTTCTCATAAATTACAATATTCTGGAATGGTTGTAATAATACAACCCTGGTATGCTTCTACTAAATGTCTGAATTTCTTTGAAGTAGTTGTCTAATCCAGACTTTTAAAAAAATGTTTTCAGCAATGCTTAGTTTAGTGTTATGTACAAACTTGGAACCTTTGCCTTTAAAAAATCTACTAACTAGACTCACGAGCTCTGTTTAATAAAGAGAAATTCATATGAAACCATTATTACAGTGGTTGGTTGCACAATCAGCCGGACGTTTAGACTAAATTTTGCATTTTTATCTACCTATTCCCAAGGATCTTCCAGAGGACCTAGGATTGGCAGATGTTGTTTGATGGTGTTAACTATATTGTCACAGTATGTAACTTGTTCCAAGCAAAGCTGCCTTTTGCAATTGACTTGATAGTGATTTTACCAGTGCTGATGGTGTTCAAATGATGGTCCAGATATTTTGAAATTGCATCCAAATTATTATTGCTACCATATTTAAAACCTGAAGGAATATACAAATTGTGCCAAAATCAAGAGAAAAAATTAAAATACATCACATTTTTAAAATGTACATGTAAATGTGGATGAGGGGGAGGAAGAAAAACATTCTAATTTCATGTATTACATTTCCATAGGAAGATGTCAATGAAGAGAAAGGTTAACAGACATCTAAAAGAAGTCATGACTGATATCTGGTTAACAATTGCTACTCCAGGAAAAGCCATTGCAAAGAGCCATAAATTGGCAGCTATTAACAAGCTCTAAAGGGTAATAGAAATAAAATTGTAGACAGCTCTCATTTTTTTTTTTTTCATTTTCTGGATTTTCATGATCTTCTTTTCAAATAAAAAATGAAGTAATCTTTCACTAGGATTCTAATTCTAAACTTCTGTTTGGGACTTGTGCTTTCCATCACATAGGCTGGAAAGGGAATTGTTCAAACTTTAACATGTTATTTAATTGTGACCATGTATTTGGAGAAACATCTATTTGGGCAACTTTGATCTGTTAGTAAGAAGGATTTTTAAAAAAACTCTAACATAGTTGTTGCTTTCTTAAGGCCCTATCACACTGCCCAACGGATGCAAAACAGACACAATGGACAAGAAAAATGTTCCATCCGTTGTTATCCGCTCTCAGAAGGGGCAAAAATTTGCATAACCGGAGCGGATAACACGGACGCGGGGAGGACGCAGGGCGGATGGAAAGTGGATGCGGAATGGAAGCCCAGCGGATGGAAGTGGATGGGAGCAGATGGCACATCCGCTAGGTTTCCGGGGGGCCGCAGAAAAGCGGATGCGGAACGGATACAGCAGATGCAGAGCGGAGGCACAGCGGATGAAGCGGATGCACAGCGGATGCACAGCGGAAGCCTAGCGGATGCCGAGCGTTAATTGCGCATGCGGGGAGGATGCATTGCATCAGCCCTGCGGATATAATGGAAGCAGCTCGGAAGCAGGTCGCCATTCAGAGGAAAGACCTGCTTCCAGACACATCAACTGCCTTGCCTGTCCTGTCTGCATGTCTGCCTGCCAGCCTTGCTGCCAGCCTCCCTGCCAGCCTTGCTGTCTGCCTGCCTGCAAGCCTTGCTGCAGCCTCCCTGCCAGCCTTGCTGTCTGCCTGCCAGCCAGCCTTGCTGCAGCCTCCCTGCCAGCCTTGCTGTCTGCCTGCCTGCCAGCCTTGCTACCAAACAGTCTGCATGCAAGCCTTGGTGCCTGCCTGCCTGCCAGCCTTGGTTCATGCCTGCCTGCCAGCCTTGGTGCCTGCCTGCCTGCCAGCCTTGGTGCCAGCCTTGGTGCCTGCCTCCCTGCCAGCCTTCCTGCCAGCCTTGGTGCCTGCCTTCCTGCCAGCCTGCCTGCCAGACTGCCTGCCAGCCTTCCTGCCAGCCTTGGTGCCTGCCTGCCTGCCAGCCTTCCTGCCAGCCTTGGTTCCTGCCAGCCTCCCTGCCAGCCAGCAACCCCACAACCATGCGGAAGCACAGCAAGCCTCAGCCATCTGCTGCCAGCCCTTGCAAGAGGGACAGGGCTACCATCCCGCCCCCTGGCCCTCACTCTGGTTCTGCTGGGGCTTCTGCAGCACAGGCTCGCTCTTCTGGGGCTGGGGCTGGGGCTTCTGCTGCTTCTGCTTTTGGAGGAGCTGATGACAAGCACTCCAGCACCAGCCACCTCCACAGCACCTGGACTCTTCACCCCTGAGACTGAGCAACCAAGAGGAGTGCCAGAGACTCATTTTTGTTTTATAGCTTCTTGTTAGTAAAGTCTACTTTTGATTCATACACTTGCTTCATTTCTTTTTTTTCATAAAGTCTTGGTGGAAACTTTTAGAAATGGTTTAAGCCTTTGCATGCTTGTGGGATGGGTTAAGATAGCAGTGGGATGGGCAGGGATACCTTTGGGATGGGTAATAGCTGTGGGATAGATAAACATCCAGTGCAAGCATAGTGGGACTGGATGGTCCACCCTCCCAGCTGCCACACCTTTGGCCCTTTATTATCAATAGCAATGTAAGCATTGATCCACACGTGTCAACATAAACACAACTCTTTATTAAATGCCCTGTTCATTGTAGGGCCACCCAACATACATGGCCCAATCTCATCAGTGTGATGAGAGAGGCTGAAGGAAGCATCCATTAAGCATCTATCATCCTGTCTTGCCACTCCGCTGCTCCACCTGGGGAGTTGCACCAGTGTTTCAGGAGGTTGCGCTGCTTCTTCCCTTCACGTGAGGCTCTGTTGGGGCCTTGCACATCCTGAGTGTCTATCAAGTTTCGCCCTTGCCTCCATTCCCCAGGCTCCATGTCCCCATTGCCTTGTTGGAGGTCCACGAGACTGTTCTGCAACACTGGGTAGCGAGTGCGCATGAGATTGTGCAGGATGCAATAAGCTTCCACGATCCTCCTCACGGTCTCTGGGCAATGCTGCATGGTGGTGAGAAGTACCTGGAACCTGTTGGCCAGGATGCCAAAGGCGTTCTCCACCACCCAACTTGCCCTGGACAACCTGTAGTTGAAGATCCTCTCTTCATGGGTGAGGAGTCTGGAAGTGTAGGGCTTCATGAGGTAGGTTGTGAGGGAGAAGGCGTCATCCCCCACGATGAAGTAGGGCACATCTTGCATGTCGTTGGGCAGGGGTTCTGGATCTGGGAAGCCCACGATGAGGTTGCGTTCCAGTTCCTCCTTGAGGTGACTGGCGTTGTATACCTGGGCATCTGAAGATGAGCCGTTGCCTGAAGCATCGATGTACATGAACTTGTAGTCAGCATCGACCATGGCAAAAAGGATGATGCTGAAGAAGCCCTTGTAATTGAAATAAGTGGACCCCAACTTGACTGGAGCTTTGCAGGCCACGTGCTTGCCATCTATGGCTCCAACGGTGTGGGGGAAGTTCCACTTCTGATACCACTGCTCTTCAACTTTCTTCCATCCTTCTTCAGTGGAGGGGTACTGGAGGAGCTCCTCCTTGTATTCTTCGATGATGGCCTGCACCACTTCTCTGACCACAATGCTGATGGTGTTGGGTGGCACCCTCCAGCCGTACTGCATGCTCCTGTAGGTGGTCCCTGAGGCCAGGTGGCATAGAATCAGTGCCAACTTGAGCCCAGGTTCCAGGCTGGGCCGGAAGTTGGTGTTTGCCTTGGTCAACCTGGGTGTCAGCCACTGCACAACTTCGTCAAACATGGCTGGAGGCATCCTCATGAAGTTCTGGAATGCCCGAGTGTCTTTGTTCCTGAGCTCCACCATCAGCTTGTTGTACAGTCCGTACTCTGCTCTTCTGGCGAACCATCTTCATACCCAGACGCTTCTTGGCCACCCCTTTTTCTTCCTGTAGTAGAGTTCACAGAGCCTGTAGATGGCTTTGCACTGTTGCAGAAGGATGGTGGCTGCCAAAAGGACTGTGTTATGATCCATGGTGGACATGACTGGATGCTGTGGAAGAGGAAGAGGCAGATGAAGGCTGCAGAGGTCTGCAGCAGGGCTGCTGGTCTGAAAGTGAGATCCAGATGTGTTGCTCCCCCTTTTTATAGGCAGTATAGGTGTCCCTTTGCATCCTCTAGGCATCCTCTAGACATCCTCTAGACATCCTTAATATCTGAGATAGGTCCCCTCTGCGGACGTTTTTTCCATTTTACATGCTTTGTTTCTTTGCTGCATCCGCTAGGCATCCGTTCTGCATCTGTTCCACATCTGTTCCGCTTCCTCCCTGCGTCCGAGCAGATGCAAGTTGCGCGGATGCGGAACGGATGCCTAGCGTATATTGCGGATGCGTAATGGATGCAGAATGGATGCATAGCGGATGAGTAGCGAATGCAGAATGGATGAATTGGATACATTTTCCGCGCAAAAGTTTTGAAAGCTCAAAACTTTCTGAGTGGATGAAACATTCATAAACAGATGCTGGATGGATAGAGAGGAAGCAAAACGGAGGCAGGGAGTACATCGCGTTAACCAATGGATGGCAAGCTTTTTTGTTCATTTTACATCCTCTTTGCATCCGTTGGTGCATTGTGACAGGGGCTTTAATAAATAAGTATTGGTATTTTTCTAGCTTAGATAGCTCTTCATATCTACAATAGGTGTAATATAAGAATAACATTGACAGAATAAGAATAAGAATAAGATGACTATAACATCTTATAGTTATCAGACTTATTCTTACTTGAGTTTTATTTTCAAATAAGGAATGCTAAATTTCAAAGAGGTCATTGATTTTTTGTGAAATGACCAATCAATTTACATTGTGTAAATTTGGAAGTTACAAAATGAAGCAATATATTTTAAAACTATATCGCTTCATTTAGTAACTCCCATTATGTTTTTTCTATCAGATATTTGAAGTAAACAATTTGCCATTCCAGTCTGCCAACAAATTAGTGCAGGTCAAGCTGGTAATTGGACTGTAGTGTGATACTATAAATATGAAAGATCATAAACAGTGAATCTTGTTTTTGTAGACAATTAATACATTTGTTCCATATACCTTCTAGAATGGGTGCAATAATTTTTGATAAAGCATGTCTACTTATGTGTGTAAGATTTGTTCTTATGTGTTCTCTCCCATCAAGTTAAATTTAAAATTTATGTTAATTTTTATATCCTAATGTTTCAAGTTTGGAAGACATGATGGAAAAAAAGCTTTAGTTTAAACATATAAAACCCATTCTTCAATGGTACTGCATCATTCAGAAAATATTTGGGAAATAGTTATTAATAACAGTATCAAAAGTGTTGACTGAATGAAGCTAAGATGCTATTTTAAAAAGTTAACTCCAAATACATTAGGAATAAATTATATTCACTTTCTGTATATGAATTAATAATGATTAATTCATCTGGGGGAGGTGGAGTATTGTTAGCACCACGTAAATAGGCACTAGAGAACTTTGTCTTCAAGAAGCCTTCACTGTACCCTATTAACCTGGACCTACTTTCTGCCACCTCTTACCTTCCCTTCTTAGAAAAGTTGTTTGAGGGAATGTTGACACTACAATGTCAGAGAATTCTGAATAAAATGGATTGTCTGGGTCCCTGAGAGTGGTATGGGGGTACTGGTTCTATCCTATTCTCCTTGTTCTTTTGGTAGCTTTTAATCAACCTGGTATCTTTTGGAGTCTTGTGGGAGTTGAAAGTGGAACACATTTTTGTGGTGGTTCACTTCCTTCCTTTGAGGTCAGTCCCAATCATTGTTGATAGGGGACAAGAGATTCAGCCTGCAGCCCTGCTTTGTGGGATTCCAATAGAGCTCAGTGCTCTTTCTGCTCCTTTTAAATATATATATGAAGCTGTAGTCTGCTAGTTTGCTTCTAGGTCCAAATTAAAATGTTGTTTATGGCCTTTAAGTCCATCATGGAATGGGCTCAGGTTACCTGAGGATTGCATTGACCTATCCTACCAGATCAGGCAGAAGGAGCATGTGTTGACTGTCTGCAAAAAAATTTCAATTGGTGGATCTAGGAAAAGAGCCTTCTCTGCTGTTGTCCTCAAGCTATGTGCTCCCCCCAGGTGAAACTGGCTTCCACTTTTTTGGCTTTCTGAAAAAATGTTAAGACCTGGCTCAGTCAACTAGACTAGGGGTTCAAGAGGAATCTTGGGGGTTGCTGGTGGCTTGGTGGAACGAACTCTATCTTTATACTTAGTTTATTTTTGTATGGATTTTATGGTTTTTACCATAAAACACCCATAAGGACTTAGAATGTGAGGTAGTGATCTATACATTTGATAAATAAATATCCCATGATACCCAAAGAGGTAATAAAGAAAATTAAGAATGAACAAACAAACAAACATCTTTATAGATTATTTTCTGTTATATATTAAGCTACATATTATTTCTCTCCTGATTAACAAGATGAAACTGGAACATAAATTTTGCAACATGTCAGAAGAAGAACCATTCATATTTAATTAAATCAAATGTTTCTCTTTCAGCACCTTAAAAGTTAAATACATGAAGTTTACCATGGAATGAAAACACTGATTTTTCTAATGATGTCATTGTGACAGGAATAACTTTTTACAAATCTAAATAGTAAATAATCACTTTGAACACACAGCTTGGCGGAGGTTAGGGACTGTTACCTAATAGCTTTTCATTTTTGATACATATAGTTCAAAAGCATAAACCAGTTATTAGCAGATTGCTTAATCCCCTTCTTGTGCTGTGAATGGTTCCCTGCTCCCATCAGTTAATGCTTGGCACATGCACTTCAGTGTGTGATTCAACAGGTCATCAGATGTCTTTATTTTTCAGGGCTTCTGAATCAAGCCTTTATATTGAGTAATTGTCTAAAACAGTTCACCATCATGTGACTGTGCTGAATTCACATGATGGTAATCACAAATGCACATAAAGTTGAAAAAGCGTCACAATCAGATAATGCTCCATAAAGAAAGAAAGTTATGTATCTTCATCCATTATCTAAAATCATGTTTTTCTCTGTATTAAAATATTTTATTTTGAATAAAATAAAAAAGTGGGGTCAGAGAATAACTTGCTGAGCCACTTGACCCATAAGACATAGATATACTTTATTATTTATTTTTATACCATTTATTTAAACATAATTTCTGAAAGCTTTAGGCAGCATCCACTCACTTTATTGCCACAGCAACCGGCTTGTGAGTTAACTTGAACTGCAAGATAGAGTAGCTGACAAAAGGTCAACCATTTAATTCTGGAGATGAATGAACATTTAGATCCAGCTAAGATTAACACCATAATCATTATGGTGGAATAACAACAACAACTACATCTGAGTTTCATGTTTAATGAATAAAAGTTTAGAACAACAACAAGAAGAAGAACTTTAGAATTCAGACAGATGGGCACCTGCTACATAATATCCCAGACTTAACAGTTGTTGATAAGAAAATCAAAAAAGTCTGGATAGTAGATGTAGAAGTGCCTGGAGACAGCAGAATAGAAAAGAAAGAACTGGAGAAGATAACAAAATACAAAGACATACAAATAGAAATAGAATGACTATGACAAAGGCAAACAAGGGTAGTACCAATAGTAATAGGTGCCTTGGGTACACTCCCAAAACAACTGGAGCACCACATGAACACCAAAGGCATTGACAAATTTTCTATCAGTCAATTGCAGAAGGCGACTTTACTTGGAACAGCTTCCATCCTTCAATGCTATCTGTAACACCATCAGACATCCAGATTTGCCTATCCCAGGTTCTTGGTAAGGACTCGATAGGTAGACAAAAATGCTAAACCCAATCTGAACATCTGGCTGACAACAACAACAGCAACAACAACAACAATAATAATAAACCAAATTACTAAATTAATCACTGGTC
The DNA here is from genome assembly GCA_015471245.1 of Laticauda colubrina. Lineage (NCBI taxonomy): Eukaryota > Metazoa > Chordata > Lepidosauria > Squamata > Elapidae > Laticauda > Laticauda colubrina. Next base: position 16,813,582 of record BLBF01000053.1, read on the forward strand.
AGTATGTAAGAAATACGACTTACCTGTATCCAAAAAGCCATGAAATATAAAATGGAAAAAGTTGTCAAAAATAAGAAGGTGAAGATCTTGTGGGATTTTTTAACACAGATGGATAGTCATTCAGAACACAACATGCCAGATAGAATCGTTGTTGAAAACCGAAATGTACAATTTATTGATATCGCTGTACCAGGAGACACCAGAGTCAAAGAAAAAGAACTGGAAGAAATCATGAAATATCATGACATGGCCATCAAAACTATGTGATTATGGATGAAACATGTGATAGTGATACCCATTGTCATCAGGGCACATGGCACCATGTCCAAGAATTTTACAAAATGCATCAAGAAATTACAGCTTCCTGCAATAACACCAGCAGAAATGCAAAAATTGGTGCTACTTGGAACATCATACATCTCAAGAAGATACTTGGTTAATACCTAGGATGCTGGCAACAACCCATATCAACTATCAGTGACAGTCAATAACATTTGTGATATATTTTTAAATGTTCAGTTTACTGAGTTTCATGTTTAATGAATAAAAGTATAATAATAATAATAATATAAAAATGAAGTTGAAAGATTATGATGTAAATCAGCTATAGTCATCTTAGTAGTTATCAGCACCCTCGATGCCATGCCAAATTGTTTTATACAGCACTTAGAAAATCTGTGTGTTGACAAAATTTTCATCTGTCAATTTCAAAACATGTTACCTGGATCTGCATATATGCTATGCTGACACATTATAGCATTTTAAGTTCTTTAGGAGGGCATGATGGGTATGCAGGACAATACCAGCAAAATTGTATTATTGTGCAATACATTATTGTATAAATAATAAAAATAATAAGTACAAGTAGACAAAATATGTCAAATCCAGTGTAAATCTCTGGCTGATTGTGTGATCAACCATAATAACTCATTGTTACATGAGAAAGAGAGACACCAGACTGGAAGTCCTCTTTATCACATTGCAATAAACAATTTCATTTCACATATAATTTGTTTTGATCAGTTAGAATTTAGAAATCATTTAAATAACTCAATCTTAAACATATTTTAATGGCATTAACAGGCTTAATTCCTATAACTTAAATACTTTGTTATTTTCACATTTAGAAGCTTAAAATACTAATCTATTATAAACAGTTTAAGATTTATTTGAAGAAGGCCTGGCTTACGTGATACTAACTTGGCCATCCACCAATTTGATTAAATAGGATATTATTTCCCTGTGGACAAGAGGAATTGTTTACTTGGAAAATATCATGAGCAGTGGAATATTGAGAATCGATCACTCATAACATGCAGACACAAAACAAAGTTTCTGGAATAATTACAGGCTATAACAATCAGAAAGACAAATTTTATCCACTCCTCAGAAGCTAGGAACAAGTCTGTCCTAACCTAGAAACAAAGGAGAAAGATACTACATCAACACATTTGAGTATTTGCTGCATACATCACTTTAACTGTACAATATTATGAGGTCTTGCTTCATTTGCATTCTCGGCACCTTTACAAAATAAACACCCTTTATTTTATAACTGCCCAATTGCAGTTATGGAATCATGTTTTGCCGAACACCCTCTTTGAAGTATCTTAAGCCCGTGTCCCACTGCACCAATGCATGCAAAGAGGATGTAAAACATTAAAAAAAGCTTGCCATCCATTGGAAAATGTGATGCATCCATTGCGTACTCACAGCATACGTGTTTCATATGGACTATCTGTCGAGTATCCGTCCACTGAGATTTCATCCATGCAAGAAGTTTTGAGCTGCACAAAACTTTTTGAACTGATGAACTTTCCGCTGCATACAATGTACATCCGCGACATATACGGGCAACAAACATTCGATGTCCGTTATCATCTGTTAAATGTCTGATGTATCCTCTCAGCATCGCCTGGACATCCATTCAACTCACATCCGCTGCAGCTGAAAATGGAAAGAGGGAGGAAACAAAAGGTACATGGAACGTCCACACAGCATTAGTAGCACGAAAATAGAAAGGATGTAAGCATATGCATCTCGTATATAAAGGATTAAAATGGACAAAACGTTTCTATCTGGGATGTATCTCAGATATTTAGGATGTCTGCAGTATGTCTAGAGTATGTAGAAGGACACCTAGTGGAAAACCGATATTTTCTATAAAAAGGGGGAGAAAATCACCTGGAACTCAGTATGAGTCCAGCAGCCGTGGTGTACAGACCTCTTCACCCTTGGTCTTGGTCTTCCACATCATCCATTGTTCTACACCATGGATCATGACACAATCCGTGTGGTATCTGCGATCATTCATCACCAAAACCAAACCCTGTTCAGACTGTTTCACCTTTTATACAGAAGGAGAAGAAGGAGATGTCCAAGAGCTGTGTAGGTCTGAGGACGAATCATGAGAAGAATGGAGTTTGGACTATATGACCAGTTGATGGTGGAGCTGAGGAATGAAGACCCTCGTGCATTCCATCAATTCATGAGGATGCCACCAGCCATGTTTGACGAACATGTACAGCGTCTGAGACCCAAGTTGACCAAGCTGAGCACCAACTTCCAGCCAAGCCTGGACCCTTGACTGAAGGTGGCACTGACTCTGCGCCACCTGGCCTTTGGAACCATACACAAAAACATGCAGTATGCGTGGAGGGTGCCACACAACATCATCAGCAAAGTGGTCAGAGAAGTGGTGCAGGCCATCACTGATGAAGCTCCTCAGGTGCCCCACCACTGAACAAGGCTGGAGGAAAGTTGCAGAAGAGTGGTATCAGAGGTGGAGCTTTCCCCACACCATTGGAGCCATAGATGGGAAGCACATGGCCTGCAAAGCTCCAGCCAACTCAGGATCCACTTATTTCAACTACAAGGGCTTCTTCAGTATTATCCTCTTTGCCATGGTTGATGCTGACTACAAGTTCATGTACATCGATGCTTCAGGCAAAGGGTCAGCTTCAGATGCCCAGGTATACAACGCCAGTGACCTCAAGGATGGGCTGGAACGCAACCTCATCATGGGTTTTCCAGATCCAGACCCCCGACCCAATAACACACAAGATGTGCCCTACTTCATCGTTGGTGATGATGCCTTCTCCCTCAGAACCTACCTCATGAAGCCGTACACTTCAAGATACCTCACCCGTGAAGAGAGGATCTTCAACTACAGACTGTCCAGGGCAAGACGGGTGGTGGAGAACACCTTTGGCATCCTGGCCAACAGGTTCCAGGTACTTCTCACCACCATGCAGCATCACCCACAGACTGTGAGGAGCATCGTGGAAGCTTGCTGCATCCTGCACAATCTCATGTGCACCCGCTACCCAGTCTTGCAGAACAGACTTGTGGACCGTCAACAAAGGAATGGGGACATGGAGCCTGGTGAATGGAGGCAAGGACAAAACCTGATCGACACTGTTCATGTCCAAGGCTCCAACAGAGCTTCACGTGAAGGGAACAAGCAGCGCAAACTCCTGAGACAGTGGTGCAACCCCCCAGCTGGAGCAGTGGAGTGGCAAGACAGGATGATAGATGGTTCATGGATGCTTCCTTGAAGCTGTCACATAACACTGATGTGATTGTGCCATGTATGTTGAGTGGCCCTACAATGAATAGGGCATTAATAAAGAGCTTTGTTTATTTTGAAATGTGTTGACCAATGAATAAATTGTTATTGATACAAAAGATCCATATGTGTGGCAACTGGGAGGGTGGACCATACAGTCCCACTATGGTTGCACTGGAGGTTTATCTGTCCCACAACTATCCTTACCTATCCCACAAGCATGCAAAGGCTTAATCATTTGTTTAAAGTTTTCACTAACACTTTATTAAGTAAAAAAAATGAACCAAGTGTGTTAAGCAAAGATAACCTTTATTAATAACTGTATTAAGTAAACTGTATGACTTTATTAAAAAAGCAAAATGAACCAAGTAAAGTGTCTTAAGTAAAGATAAAGTGAACAGGTAACAACTCAGTCTCTGGCACTATTCTCAGTCACTCTGAGTCATGTCCATGGTCTCAGCTGTTAAGCGGCCAAGGACTGTGGAGGTGGCTGTGGCTTGAGTGCTGGTCTGAGGCACCATTGGGGTGCTTGGCCCCGAGAGTACAACAGGGGATGGTGTGTTCAGGAAGCTCTCAGAGAGCTGACTCAGTCCCGTGAGGTTGAGAGATGCTTCATCAAGTACCTGGGATATCAGGCCCCAGACTGATAACAGATTGTCCGTTGATGGGCTTGGCTGTGGGGTGGAGGAAGGAGGAGTGTAATGGGGCTGTCTGGTCTGCAGCTGGGTGAGGACTGGTGTCTGTGGCATCCAATGAACCTGGGCCTGGACTGGGAAGTTCTGCTTCTGCTGTGGGAAGTCCTGGTAGTTGTAGCTTTGGTAGGTGAGGGGCTGTTGAAAGCCGTGGAAGGGCTGTGACATCACCTGGGGTGAAGGAGCATACCTGGACTGAGTAGGAGCAGCTTCCACTGGGCCTTGAGTGTTGTGCAGAAGTGCTGTGATCTTCTGCTTCATCACCTGGTACTGGGCCTCGGGAAGATCCCTCAGGGTGTGACTCACATAGGTGATGAAGGTGTGGTGGCTCAAGGATCCTCTGTCCAAGTGGACCAGCTGAGAGAGCAGTTCTGTGCTGGTCTTCATTGTGTCCCTGATCTCCAACAGGACAGTGTGACTCTGGCCCTCCAGTCTGCCTCTCTGCCTTCATCCTGTGGAGCTGGGGGTGGGGGTGGGGGTGCGTTGGTCTCTGGTGGCTGCCGCTTCTTCCAACATTTGTGACAGGGGAATCCTCCAAGTCCGCCGGCATGGGGTGTGCAGCTGTCGGGGGCGTCTCTGCTGTGGGGCCCTCTGAAGACACCTGCCTGGACAGGCTAGCTGGCTGGAAGAGGACTGGCTGTCTGTGGGCTGTCTGAGGGAGAGGGGTGTCAGAGGGGTTGCTCCTTGGTGGCGGATCTCACCCTCCAGGAAGCTGCACTTGGCCATGACGTACATCTCCCAGTCAGTGAGTTTGACAGCGGCCTGGCCAGATTTTTTGAGGTGTTGCTTGCCACACCAGGTGTGCATGTGCTTCCACCATCCCAGGAGTACATCTGCAGTGTAGCCCAGGCTCTCTGCCTTGTCTCTCCAAGCTGCCTGTTTTTTCTTGGTGTCACGATAGAGTCTGTGTCCCTTTCTCCAGAGGTACTCATTCTCCCTCAGCCATTCCAGCACCTCCTCCTCATGCTCCTCGGAAACGGTGTACTGTTTCCTCTCTCCCTTCTCCTTCCCTTGCCTCTTCTTCCCTCTGGTGGGGCCTTCAGCAGCAGGGCCTTCAGGGGCTTGAGCAGCAGGGCCTTCAGCAGCAGGGCTTTGAGGGTCTTCGGGCTGGTCCACCACAGCAGCAGCACTAGCAGTAGCAGAAGCAGCAGCAGCAGCACCAGCACCAGCACCAGCAGCACCTGCAGCACCAGCAGCACCTGCAGCACCTGCAGCACCAGCAGCATCAGCAGTAGCAGCAGTAGCACCAGCAGCAGCAGGAGAAGCACCAGCAGCAGCAGGAGAAGCACCAGCAGCTTCAGAGTCAGTGCCAGGGATTGAGATGCTGGTTTTGTCCTTCTTGCCAGGGCTGGCACAAGTAGGCACGGGCTTTCTCTTCTTCCCTGACTGACAAACCATGGTGTTATTCGAAGATATATGTGGCAGCACGTCTTTCCTCTGAATGCTGACTGCGTGCGAGCTGCATCCTTTTTTATCCACGGAGCTGATGCAATTCATGCTCCCCGCATGTGCAGTGAATGCTTTGCATCCGATATACATCCGCTCAGCCTCCGCTTTGCTTCCTATAGGCGTCCGTGATGCATCTGTGTCATCTGCTATGCATCCGCTCCTTCCGCTATGCGTCCGCTTCACTATTCTTCCCTGGAACCCCTGTGGATGTGTCATCTGCTTCCATCCGCTGTCATCTGCTAGGCTTCCTACAAACATCCGTTTAACATCCCCGCTACATCCTACCCCCATCCGTTCTTTTCCATTCTTTTCCATTCTGTTTATGCAAATTTTCGCCAGTTTTGGGAGCACATGACAATGGATGGAGCCACCCCTGAAATTTTGCTCATCCTCTGTGTCCTTTATGTGTACGTTTTGCGTCCATCGGCCAGTGGGACAGGGCCTTTAGTGTGTGTGTTTTTGTTTGTTTATGAGTCACCAAGTCTGGCAGCACATGTAGAGTAACGGTATTCTAGAATGGGACAATTGTTACCACCAAAATATCAATGTTAAGGAAGACTGGCTCATCAAATGTAACATATGCAAAACCTTATCTCCAAATGTGTCTGGGCTTGGAGTCCCAAGTGTGTGAGGGACCTCATTTCCTGGTTGACAACAATACATTAAAATATATTTTGGCTACTTTTTGATTTTTTTATAGTGTGTTTTAACTGGTTGTGTTTTTATGATTGTGTGCTGCAGTGGTTGGGATTCAAAATTTTTTACTACTGGTTCTGTGGGCATGACTTGGTGGGTGTGGCAGAGAAGAATACTACAAGATCTCCATTCCCATCCCACTCCAGGGAATGGTTTGAAGGTTACTGCAAAATCCCCATTCCCTCCCCACCCCATGAGCATGCTTTCCAGCTCCATTCTCCTATGCAGGGAAACCAAAGAAAACCCAGCCAATCATCTGGGACTCAGCAGGTAGAGAATAGATGGGGGCAGGGGCAGTCATAGGTGGTATTTGCTGGTTCTCCGAACTCCTCAAAATTTCCATTATAGGTTCTCTAGAACTGGTCAGAACCTGCTGAATACCATCTCTAGTGTGCTGCCCTGAGTTATGGCTTTGATATGGGTAGCTATAGAAATTGAATAAATAAAATTAAAAAATAAGTAATATTTTGCACTAAAGTATCCTGGTGAACATTCCAAGTGAAGAAAACATTCTTAAATAGTAGACGCATGAGAAGAAAGCAAAGGTAGTAGAATAGGCAATGAAAAAGGAATTATCGCTCCTTGACAATTTTCTCCAAGCTGTTGCCTTCTCTCAGATATGCTGGACTGTAATTCCCATTTGTAGACCAACATATGTTGCAATTTAGCAGACTAAGTGCATTAAACTGTATTAGTGAGGTATACACCAAACTAGATGCTTTTATATTAGAGTTAGCACACAAGATATTTTGGAAACCTGCTGAAAAATTAAAGATGAACAACTCATTAAGCTATAAGACTGGAATAGAGACAGAAGCTCAATTACCAGTTTAAGGCCCTGTCACACTGCCCAACGGATGCAAAACATTAGTAAAAAGGACACAATGGACGAGAAAAATGTTCCATCTGTTGTTATCCGCTCTCAGAAGGGGCGAAAATTTGCATAACCGGAGCGGATAACACAGAAAGGAATGGACGCAGGGAGGACACAGGGCGGATGGAAAGCGGATGCGGAACGGAAGCCCAGGGATGGAAGCGGATGGGAGTGGATGGCACATCCGCGAGGCTTCTGGGGGGCCTCAGCAAAGCGGACGCAGAACGGATACAGCAGATGCAGAACGGACACCGAGTGGATAAAGCGGATGCACAGCGGATGCACAGCGGATGCACAGTGGAAGTCTAATGGATGCCTAGCATTAATTGCGCATGTGGGGAGGATGCATTGCGTAAGCCCCGCAGATATAAGGGAAGCAGCTCGGAAGCAGGTCACCATTCAGAGGAAAGACCTGCTGCCGGACGGATTGACAGCCTTGCCTGCCCTGCCTGCATGCCTGCCTGCAAGCTTTGCTGCCAGCCTTGCTGCAAGCCTTGCTGCCAGCCTCCCTAAAAGCCTTGCTGTCTGCCTGCCTGCCAGCCTTGCTGCCAGCCTTGCTACCTGCCTTCCTGCCAGCCTTGGTTCATGTCTGCCTGCCAGCCTTGGTGCATGCCTGCCTGCCAGCCTTCCTGCCAGCCTTGGTGCCTGCCTCCCTGCCAGCCTTCCTGCCAGCCTTGGTGCCTGCCTTCCTGCAAGACTTGGTGCCAGCCTTCCTGCAAGCCTTGGTGCCTGCCTGCCTGCCAGCATTGGTGCATGCCTGCCTGCCAGCCTTCCTGCCAGCCTTGGTTCCTCCCAGCCTCCCTGCCAGCCAGCAACCCCACAACCATGCGAAAGCACAGCAAGCCTCAGCCATCTGCTGCCAGCCCTTGCAAGACGGACAGGGCTACCATCCCGCCCCCTGGCCCTCACTCTGGTTCTGCTGGGGCTTCTGCAGCATGGGCTCACTTTTCTGGGGCTGGCGCTTCTGCTGCTTCTGCTTCTGGAGGAGCTGATG